>JABXWE010018283.1:0-22632 GCA_014611495.1 Limonius californicus | reverse complement strand
CTAATTTGGGCAGATATGCTGTAAAGATAAGGCATATATGCACTAAAACATGCTGCAAAAAACTGCCAATATATGCACGAAATATGCAGTAACCTACTGCTATATGCAATAATATATGCTCAAAAAATAATATGCACGATATTTATGCAGTGAAATTTTTTTGTTTACATACGTATTTCGGTACAAACTAACATGCTAAATAAATTATTAAACAACATTGGTTAAAGTCATATATTAATATTATACAATAAATTACTCAATAAAAAAAGAAATAAAATATTACAATGTATTACAGTAAATTATCATATGCTTTTCAATAGTATCTACCAGCAACGAATGCCTTTTATTTCCGCTTCTCCATTTAATACGCTGTTAATAAATTTTAACACTTCCAGGCCCTTATTTTTAGTCACTACTTCATTTTTATTTTTTTTGTAAATCTGTCTGAAATTTTTCTACAATGCTTATGGATTCGGAAAGGTACAAATTCTGAGTTTCAAGTTTTTTAATAATAGCTCGAATATCAGCAAAATGAGATTTAACATAATTTAGTTGCACAGTTACTTTTTTGTTATTAAAAATTTGTTGGCAATCCACAATTGATTGGGCACCTTCAGGGCCAAAGGCTTTCACGACATTTTTAATATCCGCGTAATTTTTAGCATAGAATAAAGCAGCTTCAATCCATGTTCCCCATCTTGTCAGAACAGGTTGGGCAGGTAGCGGGACATCCGGTAGCATTTCTTTATAAATCTGAATCCTAGTTGGCGCTTTCAAAAATACCTTTGGGGGTAGAAATTAAATCATTTATTAATGGAAATTCCATTCTGATAGCCTCAGCCACTCTGTTTATTCCGTGGGCTAAACATGTCGCATGAACGAGGCGCGGAAAAACAAATTTTAAAATTTTGTCCAGCTTTCATCATGTATGCTGCTCCATCAGTAACCATATACAAAATTTTTTCAGAAGGTATTTTATTTGGTAAAAATAAAAATGAAAGAGTTTCGTTTATAAATCTTGTTAATGTTAAATGATTGGTTTTACTTAATTCCTTTACGGCAAACAAATAACTGGGCGAAGGTTTGCCATCCAATATTCCGACTACGAAATTTGCAATGTATCTTCCACATGCATCAGTAGTTTCGTCTACGCTAAACCATATATAATTAAGTTACAGTAATCCATTCCTCGTAGTGGAAGCAAAAGTTCCAGAAAAATATATATTGTGGAGGAGACTTGTGTTTTACTTTTCTCATATATAATTATTTACAACTTTTTCTCTTATTTTGTTAATGTAGTGATCGTATAATTCTGGAATATATACTCTAGAAACGGTTCTCCTAGACACAATTTTCTCCTTGGTAAATTTTTCAAAAAAGTTTCGAATTCTGGGACTTCAAAGTTGTAGAAAGGAATATTACATTTTACCATCATGCTGCACAACTCTTTATTGAATATATTACAATTCTCGGTCTGATTTACACAATTCGTTAATAGCTGCTGACTAGGTCCTGCTTCGTTTGCTGGTAATTTATGCGGTCCCGTATTCATGTGCTGGTCAATTTGAAATTTCTTCGTCGCCATTACCTTTTTTAAATAAAAATGTTATTGGTAAATTCAAAATTCAAAGTATGATGTATTGCGCAACCGGAAAAAATATGCATGATGCATATGCATCATTTTTTGCTGAATCACAATTCCATTGTACTTTTACAATAATGATAGATTTAAATAATTAACTTCTAAAATTGTTTCACATGTCTTTTCTTTTGAAATTTTCAGAGAATAATGTTAAAAAATTACAACAAACTTGAATAAAATTATGTAGCTAGAAACATTCGTGAACTAGATATATCCCCATGCGTGGATTAAGTTTTACACTAACCTGCTTGGAGCAAATTTTGCAGAATACAATGTCTCCGTCAAACGTGAAGCACTTATGTTCTCTAATCCATTGTTTAATTAACTCACTTCGCGAGCGTCCAACTTTAGGCATTGTAACAACACTAACCCACAAGCAACAACAGAACAAAACTGAAATAAATGGTCACACTACAATTAAAAATTAACCCTACACCTCCAACAGGGTTTTTCCTACCATTGGATATTTATCTGCAAACTAAGAAATGGCTAGGGTGAAGAACAAATTCAGGTAAAACCGATGATTCACCGAACGCTTAACACCATCATTATATCGAAAGATAGTTGTTTTCTTAATATTTTTACCTGCCTGCAAGGTGGGATTATGAAAATAAGATGCAAAAGTTTTATGTGGATTACCTGTTAAAGATAAAAGGTTTTGAGATTAGGATAATTCTACAGAAAAATAACATTTACCAATTTAAAAATAAATTTTTTTCTTGAAATAATCATGCAATACATGCATTTTTATGCCCTTACCATCTAAAATATGCACTAACATATGCCATATGCTGTAATCTTGTAATATATGCAAAATAAAATGTAGCTTTTCTAACTCTAAATATTGCAAAACATGTATTTACAAAAAATCAGCTTGTTATGCTTGATAGGAAAGAACAAGCAAATATGCAATTGCCCAGCTTTACTTATGACGTGTAAACGAAATCATTTAGACGTTGCTTAGACCGGTCCTGTAACTTGTTGCCTATCTTTAGACAGTTTCAAACATTCTAGACAGAAACGAAATACGAATCCTAAACAGTCCCCTTAATTTAGTTACTATTTCTAATAAGCTACGCTTTGCAACTCTGTGTAGTACTGCTATACTCCTTTCCATACTTCAGAGTCAGTACGGCTAGGATACGGCTGTGCAATCCTTATGAGAGATTTCTTGTCGACGTTGCCAGTTCTCGGCAACAAGCGATGTTCTAAGTTTACGTATTTTAGTCAAATCGGAGGTTCCCAACATGTTTCTCAGCCGATGGTCGATGCCCGAGTTTGTAAGATATCTACTTACAATGAATATCAAATTTTCGGAGTAATATTGCCGCAATTATATTATATTATAAAAAAATATCTCATGCCTATTTTTTTATTTAGTTATCCCAATGAATAAATAATAAGTGTTTGATTCCTTTTTTGCACTTTAAACGCTTCCTAACAATTTAAAGGTACTTACTTTCTAATGGTGCATAATGTCACACAATTAAGGTATTTAAGTAATTAACATATCTTATTAGGTGAAATGGAATTTTGGAAATATTTGTATTGTAGGTTTGGAATGTTAATTTTACGATGTAATTAATGTGCATGCATATTTAAGCTGTTTCCCTATATTTATTTTGTTAGTTTGTATTTCAGAGTTGCATCGCGGATTATTTCTATCGCATTGGTCATTGTTACTTTCATTGTTGATTATTGCTATTTTTGTTATTAGTTATTGTTACGTGTTGTTATAGTTGTTCATTTTTGTTGTTGATTGTTATTTTGTGCCCCTAATTTGCAACGGGAAATGGCGCATGTAATAGTTCAACGGAAACGTGGTCAACACCTCATAGTGTCGGAGAAGCAGATGATAATGAATCTTGTGCACTATCACTTGAATCGCAATGGTAACGATTCACTATCAACCGTAATAACATTAGTGTCCGAAATGAGTGGCGTTTCGGAGAAAACAATTTACAGAGTGCGCCAGGAATATATGTCACCTGCTGGACTGCAACAACCACGGGAAAGGCCTAAGAATTGTAAAATTCGTTCATCTCGCGAAAATACTTATGATGAAGGCGGTAGAAGCTATGTCCGTAGGATAGTGCATCAGTTCTTTCGGGAAAATACACCACCGACTCTGAACTCCATATTGGCTGTGGTAAATAACGATGATAATTTTCCTGATTTTGCACGGACTACATTGTATCGTTTGTTACGCGATATGGATTTTGAATTTGTGAAGCGTGGCAGAAAAGCGGTATTAATTGAAAAGCCAGAAATAATTTCATGGCGTCCTCGTTATTTAAAAAGATATGTAGCCGGACGCAACAAAACATTTAAACAAGACGAAGTAAGAAATTTAATTACAGAAGCCTATTTAAGGGTTACACCAGAAAAATGAAAAAATTATATAAAACACGTAATAAAGACAGAAGCCGAAATGTGGAATGTGGACAATTTATTGGACGATATCGAACCGATTATTATAAATGTTAGCAGTGATAGTGATATTGATACTGTTAGTGATGTTGATAGCAGTGACCACAATGAATAACAGAAAATATTTGTTTAAGATTGTAAAATACGTTACAGACTTAATGAAATGCCCTGTATATGTAAAACAAAATTGTTATTAAGTCCTTAGTGTAAATAAATATTATATGTGTAATTAAAAATATTCGTTGTTTTTTTGTTATAAATACATGTATTTTTTTAAGTTGTTTTTATTATTATATTATGAAAAAAAAATTAAACTACCATCCATCAGCGAGGAATGCTTTCTAAAAACGTAGAAACAAATTTAAGCTAATGAGTATGACCAGCACGTATTTTTCAAAAAAATTGTTTGAATACCGCTGACAAAAATGTGGTTAGTAAAGGAAAAGGCATTAGTACGTGATTAGTACTTGTTAAGCGCTCAGGAATACAAAAGCAGGATTTATTTATGATTGACAGGTGTAAACTCATTTACAAACAGTTTTGTGCTGAAATATGGCTACATCGCTTTGCATTAAAGCCCATACTGACTCTGAAGTGTGGAACGGACAATAGTTCGCCTGCATGTTGGGTTGCCTATATCGAGCTTTTCTTGGATTCATTTCTTTTCTTGACTTGACTTGCCTTGCGTGGTTAGACTTCGTCTGCTTATCACACGGAATTTATAATAAGTTTCTTTTTCCTAGTGAGATTGTTTTTATCAATCTCATTATTTCCTTATGACTCTACACACTTTAGTTTTTACACATCTTGTCAACCTTCTAACGTTTATTTCACAACAAAATTTTACATTATTGTTGCTACACTCTAAAGTTTTCGCGTCCATTCGATCCGCGCACTGCGCCTGCCCTACCATTCACTCAATGAAAATTACAAGCATTTGAATATTTTAATCTTCTAATTGGGAACTTGTTTTTCGAAGTTCTTATCAGTATAGACGGGAAATGCGCTCATTTTTTAATTAATCATAATTATGGTGAAAGTTCCGCAATCAGAATATAATAAGAGACAGTCTGAAATTACCAAAAGGACGTTTCTAAAAGAAGCGCGTTGAAAGGAATAAGCCCGAGGATACATGAATCCTTTATCACCGCTAAGCATCTCAACGTCCTTTGTTTCTGCAATTAAACTCTAATTATGCCCTTATCAAGAAGTTCTTTTCTTGTTGGAGCAATTTCGGACAAACGAATTATTTTCGTGCGTAGGCTTTCCGCCGCTCCATCTTAATTAGGGCGAGGTGTCAATCTAGCTGCTATCTATCACTGTCAAACGTGTATCACCTATTTATAACAAAAATGTGTGAAAATTACCAACGTGGGGTTGAGCAGTGATTCGTTTCATCCCAAGTTTCTATTATTACCTTCAAATCCCTTAAAACTAACTTTGCTAACGTTTTCTGTTCAACTTTTGAACAAAGTATATAAAACGTTCATGTTAATAAATGGCAAAAGTGATATTACCTAAGTTTCCCGACGTTGCAGTTCTTCGGAAATAAAAGTTTTTATCTATGCAGTGTACTGATATCCGATATTAATATGAACTTTCAACTGAATATTTGATTAGAAAATATGTAACGTTTTATGGACCAAAGAAAAAATTAACGAGTCTGTCTGCTGTGGACCTCCAGCCTAATTTTCCTGGAGGAAATTGTTTTCCTGTGTAAGGCAAACTAGATCGAACTATTGAGCCCAACTTCTAGTATTTTAGCACTGCAAATAGCCTGGAGGGAATGCCACCCTGAACGAAACTTGCTAATCCTTGTTCCTTTTTCCGCGCCACCCACGAACATGTCCTAAAATCTGCAGGAGGCGTCAGGTTAAACCTCCCCCGAAATGACGGTTACAGATAAAGTAAATCGATGCTCGGCTATTAAATTATGACGTCTTTAGGCAGATTTATTGCCGCAATTTAAGTTATTGTTTCCAACATAAAACGGGGAACGTTAAATTCTTAGTTTATCGGTTGCTAATAAATCCTTAAATTAAATTCTATCTTGTTGAACCCGAATGTTTATTCAAGTTACGGTTGGGACAAATGGGACACTAAAAGTGTCTTTGTAAGATAGGAACGTACAGAAAATATAATTTTCTGAATTTTTACGCAGCAAGATAATTCCAACTTAAGGGAACGATTGGGGCGAAATTAGTTTATATAAAGTATAGTACAGTCTTTCCATGTCATCTTGGTTTTACTTTTATTCATGTCACATGGAAAAACCACATATATGTAACATGATATTAAAATTAAGTTTGCCATGAAGTGCAAGTAAGTAATTAAGTCGTTTCGCGACTTTTCAGCTATTTTGATTCTACTGGTTGGAAAGATTATTTCGTTTTAAGTCACTATTTTTAAATGTGTATTATAAATTAAAGGTCATCCAATTCGCGAAGACCGTTTATTATTTTTTCACCGAATCTTGTGGAAGTTACATCGAATGGCATTTTACTCGAAAACAATAAGCATTTGCGTGATAAGTTGGCAGTTACACTTATTTACAATGTACGTAAATTACATTTCGGCACCGATTTATAAGTGTATACTTTTCTTTATTCGTAAATTATGTTGGTTTATGTAACTGCTATAATTAGAATTTTAAACAATAATAGGGCTTAACTTATACGTAGGAAAACATAGAATTGCAGAAAAAATAATTACTGAACTTTTAAAAGGTGATTTCTCACATTGTAATTTTTCTAATATTTGTGTTTTTATGTTTTTAATTTACTGCAGGTACAAAGTGATTTTTTAAAAAGTCAATTGCAGCAAGCCTAGAAAAAAAGCTATTCCGTCTGCAGTCAGCCGTAATGAGCTTTGAATGACATTTACCTGTATGTCAAACTGTGTGACAGTTCAGGTAGTTAAAAATTTTGGCCCAACAAAATGTGAAAATGAACAAGTATTTAGTTGCAACTGATTTGTAATTTATTAAGGTAAGTAAATTACAGGTTTTTCGTCAAGATTTCTTTCTTTCTGTTACAATTTTCATATTGTCAGATTCTAAAGCTTAATATAGACGGGACAATCCCTAGGCTACTGCAATTGACTTTTTAAAAAATCACTTTGTATGTAGCGAAAAAGTGAATATTAGGTTTCAGTGTAGGTTATTATAATATACTCCTAATAATTATCAATATATGAGGGATGTTCAGATTCTATTTGGACTGTTTCTATTTCTTCTTGTAAAGCAATTATTAAACGTAATGATAGTTCTCCGTATATAGTTATGAAGATTGCTATACAATCAATTGATATTGAAAAAGTACCTATTTTGAGATATTATCCACGGAGATAAGATTTTTTTATCCATTCATCATCATCAGTCGTTTGAGTCCCGAAGAACTATAGGGCGCCTTCACAGGCGTTTCAAGACAGTTCGAATAAATTAGTCCAAGGTTGTCAGTCTTGCACTATTGTATTAATTCACAATTTCACTTTCGCTTTGGTTTGGTTTAATTTAAGTTTTCTTTTCTTGAATTTTAAACTTTATTTTAACACATTAACAAATTTAACAAGTTTAACGGGTTACGAACATAACAAACTTGATGTGGTGCTTAATCTTCTACAATATCTCTGGTATTCGCGCACAACTTATTGACGAGAGTTTTCCAGGTGTCTATTTTGGGCTGACTGCTTTACTTGGTTCCATGGTACATTTATCTCCTTACGTTCTTTCAATACATTTCTCTTCCATGTCAAGTTTGGTCTGCCCTGCTTTCTTTTTCCTTTTACCGTGTACTCGAGTTTTTATGTCCGAGATTGGTTTTCTTAAGGTGTGCCCGATCCAGTTCCATCGGCGTCTCTTTATGCTTAAGTGGATGGGTTCTTGTTCCGTAATGTTCCATAAATCTGTTTTGGATATTACAGTAGGCCAGTATATTTTCAGTATTTTCCTTAGGCATTTATTGATGAAGGTTTGAATTTCCTTTGTTTGCTGCTGGTTTAAAGCCCATGATTCGGATCCATATATACATAAGTACGCTGATTATATTTGTATTGAAGATTCGGATCTTGGTATTTCTTGACAGTTCGTTTGATGTCCATCTTTTTTGTAACATTTTAAAGGAGGATTGTGCTTTACCAATTCTCACTTTGACGTCTGCTTGACAACCCCCCTTTCCCTCTAATGTGCTTCCGAGATAGTTGAAACTTTTATCCATTAGTACCAACTTATAATGTTTTTTCGAACATACAGTACAGTGCATTTTTTGTTTGTTTTTATGTCAATGGTTATTAATATTTCAATGTATTGTTATGTTCTTTTAAAATTTGCCACTCTCTATGAATTAAAATCTTAATTTGATTGCCGTTTCGTCGGAATTAATAACGTTATTTTAATTGCCGTTTGTATGTTGGATACATTTTCGCTATTTTGCGTCTTTCTAAAATTGAGTTAGGTTGACAGTTTCTTTTGTGTCGAAATTGCCGAATATTGTTTTTTTCGCGCTTGACCTTACACACTTCTAGGAATCAACGTGCCGAATTATTCCAGATCGTTCTAGAACTTTTCATCACATTTCGAAATATGGTGCAACCTGTTGGGAGAAGGGCAGTTTACCGTTGCGAAAGTTCGTCAGTCAGCCTTACATCCTGAACATCCGGACCTTCTCAAATTATCCCGTTATATATTTGTCCGACCCCGCATGTTGCATGAATGGCTAGTATATAAGGGACACCCGCATCCCCCTGAAGTAATGCGAAAGCGGTTCCGGCGGGGTGTAGTACCTATGAATGAATGAAAAAAAGGTAGACGGCCCTAAGTCACAGAATGGACAGGGAGAGGATTGTAATGGTTTGCCGATGTAAAACGTTACATTTAATTTAAAATCACCATATGTGTTTAGGATTCTATTCAAACCAAATAAATATTGATGTTTGGCCTTCTAAGTTTATAATTTTAGCTTATGTATATATATTTTAATTAAGAGTGCCGCAAAATACTATATACAGTGAAACCTCCTATTACGGGCTCCCTATAAGCGGACACTTCCTATAAACGGACACATTTCGTAGAACCAATGTTCTGCTATTATTAACACATGTTAAAAAGCCTCTTTTAACCGGACCCTCTAATACACGGACACGGACAGTTCATAAGTCTCATTTTTGGGAAAAATTGCCCCCCTTAACCGGACATCTAATTTGCGCATATTACATTATGTCACCGTCCGCGTCCTGGTGAAATGTAATACTAGTACTTCCTGTTATAAATATTTGAGCCCTATCACGGTTTTCGCAGAACTAATTCAACGTTGTATTTCTTTACTGTAGTTTGTTTGTAAAATACAGAACATGTTGATTTATGAGTTTTATAAATTCGGACTTATATTAAGCAGTTTAACTGCGGTGTTCGTAGGCAATAATTATTTATAATTATAATTATTGTAGTTATGTTCAATAATATACACTTTTTTGCATGTTTTAATAATTTGTGTGTTCTCTCTTAAACGGACACTTCCTATACCCGGACATAATTGTTTCTTTTAAGCGGACGCCTCCAATAAACGGACAAAAAGTGTGGAACCATCGGTGTCCGCTTATTGGAGACTTCACTGTACATAAAGATAATACAGACAAATGCATCGAATTCTAATGGTCTTGATTAGATGCTCAGTTTGATGGCAAGTTTGTAGTAACTCTTGTTTATTTAATAAAGGAGATTGGATTTCTACTTTTAAAAAATTCAAAGATGGCGTAAAATGCAGATCAGCAATTCTGAGAGAAATTACTAGTTCGTTTCTAGCTGTAGCAGCCAATAAATTGTTCTTAGTGGAAATGTTTGAAATACCGAATACGTAAACTTTACTTTCTTGTATGTACTGATTTACATACTTAATAGATTTCTGTTAACAAATTTGGTACGGCCTTTACAATTAAGCTATAGTCTGAGTACTCCGGCACTTAAGATAAAACTAGCTGAACCCATGGGCTACTCTGCACGCTTTTTTGAATACTTTAGAGAAGGTAAATAGACTGTAGCTGTTTCAGATAGATATTCAGTGACCTATATCTTTGACATACTGGAATAGAATGTGTGAATTGCAGCGACCTAATAAAAAAAATGTTTAATAGAAATAACATTAACATAGTTTGCTGCAGTATTTTTTCATTCATATTGGTAACTCCGTCGTATCTTGTCCACGTAATTTTGATATATCTATGAAATGTTTAGTAATTCTTAGAGTACGTGCTTCCAACGTTTTTGATATTTTGCCAGTATTTATGTGAAGCATCAGGAGGACTTTTTTCTAACAGCACTGATTTATTATTTTACGTTATTTTGGAAATACAGTATTGAATCGGCCAATTATTCTTGTGTGTTGATTTGTCTTTCGTCAACTTTTCACCCCGACGTTTATTTGAATTGTAATTAATTACATTAGTCTATTGCTATTCTGTATATCTCAATTAGTGCACAGTGGTTGCTGAAATCTTGAGTAGTTATTTAAAAAGTAATCCAATTAATATAATGTCAGCAAAGTACTGTGTAGTAGTAGTAGTCGGTGTTATTGTTACATCTACGATGCGTCATAATACTTTTAGAAATATCTTACGGATCTATCACATCATTTCAGAGGAAGTTGTATGTGTATTTGCTTGTTCGTGTATTTAATCAGAGAACCTTTATCATATAGAATTATTGAACGAGGGATGTGTTGTAATAGAGCCAGCTTTGGCTTAAAAAAAAGTAGGGACAGTGGCTACAAATTATGTGTAAGAATAGTTCTAACTGGTGCTAGATATTCAAAAGTCTGAATTCTAATTTAAGCATGGTAATACAATCTTTGGTGGTTACAAGTTTTATCGAGAATTTTTGATAATAGTAGTTCAACAGGTGTATTTACGTTTGAAACAATATTTAATACAAAAGTTTAAAGCAGGAATTGACTGTAGTTGTTTTGTGTTTAACCGTTGCAACTATGCTATTACACATATTTTCTGCGTAACACGTTTTAAATTACTTTGAACAATTAGTTGAAAAATCATGTCCAACCCAACATTTTTGTATTAATTTATTTTTACATATGCAGGTAAATGGAAAATATATAAAATTGAAATTGTTGTTTAATACGAGCGACTCTTCTGACACATTTCGGCGTGTAAATATGACTTTGTGAAGTGTGTAAATTGAAGTTGTAATTTATGTTGCTAGGGTTATTTGGGTAATTTTACGATAGTTATATAAGGAAACACTTAAATAAAACTAGTTAGTTTGATAACCACATCTTGAGACATGTTACAAAATATAGGAATAGACGTTCAGAATATGCAATCAAATAAAAATAAATGGAAGAAGCCCTCGAAGTAAAATAATATTGAACGTGTAGTAGTTCAAATAGTAGTTCAAAATTGTTGAGGCTTTTGGGACAATGGTAGAATTCAAGTTACAAATATTTCCTATCTTGTCAAATATAAATTGACGGCGACATTATTCACGCGGTGTAACGTGTTTTCTAATGTTCACTAAATAAAGTACAAATAGAGTGATGAAACAAATAATATTAATTAAGTAGAAATAACTCTTTTATAGCAAATGGACAGGAGTTGGGAACATCCTAATTTATTTGTTTATTAATTGAAACATTGAAATAGAATAGATACTAATTTTCACATTTTTTTTTAAACTAAATCAACTTAAATGTTTTGATTAGTTAATTTTGAGTTACCCCTTATATGACAATATTTTATTAATTAATTTCATTCTTAATTTCATTAATGTGCTTCTAGATATATATTGCCTCTGTACATGGTGTTTCAGTTTTATTCTTGAATCTTCTTCTTCTTCTACAGCTATCCCATCCATCGTAGGATGTAAACCTCCCCGAGTTGCTTCTATTCTAGCGGTCTTAGTATCGAGTCATGACCCGCTTGTTTCTTGACGTCGTCTGCCCACCTTGTTTGTGGGCGTCCTACATCTCTTTTGTGTTTTCGTGGTTTCCATTCTATTATGCTTTTTGTCGAGCGGTTATCTTGAAATCTGGCGACATGTCCCGCCCAGTTCCATCGTAGTTTACACATTCGGTATATCACGTCTGTTACTTTTGACCGTTTTCTTATCCCTATGTTTGTTATATGGTCTTTTAGAGTGATGTTCAGCATTCGTCGTTCCATTGCTCGCTGTGTAATTTGCAATCTTGCTATTATGTTTTTGTTTAGGGCCCAAGTCTCATTTCCGTACGTTAATACTGGTAGTATTTGTTGGTCGAAGGTCTTTGCTTTGATTTTGTGTAGTTTGCCAAAACTGGCCCATGCCAATGAAGTCCTCCTCTTCAGATCAGCTTTCAAGTTGTTCTTTGTTATTTCTTGCTTTTGTCCTAGATATATGTATGAGTCAACCTTTTCTATTGGTTGGTTTTCTATTGAAAGTCCAGGGTTGTTGTTATCTTCTAGTTTGTCATTAGTCATATATTTAGTTTTCGCAATGTTTATTTTCATTACTTTTTCCCTAGATTTTGTTTGTAATTCGTCTAGCATTTCTTGTAATTCTTCTCTAATTTCACTAAATATTATGATGTCATCAGCAAAAGTAGGTGGTTCAACATTTCACCGTCTGTCTATTCTTGAATACTTTGGGAAAATACTCTCCTGGTCATTCTGATTCGAAAGAATATAACATATACGCCTCTCATTTACTTCCTAAGAAAGACACAGGATGTCAAAGTGCATAAAAGCAAATTATTTTTTCATTATATATTCTAGGAAAATGGAGCAAACTAAACAAAATTTTGCATGAGTGCCTTCCTTGTGTAGGGATATTTTCTGAAGCTATGTTCTTCCAAATGCATCACACCAGTGGATTGCAATGATGTTACAACGGATTTATTTCCAGAAAAAAGGTACGCCACTAGATTTGTTCAATTTTCCCGCATTTTCTTAAAAATCCTCTTGTAATTCGGAATAAGATGCGCTTTTATAGATCTTCGATTACGGTCCTACTTTCAGAGATATGACGTAGAAAAGCAATCAAAATAACTCTAATCGTTTTAAAAAAATGTTTATTGTAAAATAACAAAAAATAAGAAGAAGATTAAACGAAGATGCTCAATGTGCAATCCATTTTATGGCATTTGCCAAAATTTCTTGGTTTTGCAGGAGTTCATTGCAGGTACTTTCTATTCTTAGAATCAATTCGTCGCGGGTTGGAAGAGTGTGCTGTAAACTGTTTTTTAAATAATCCCAAAGAAATCTAACGGGTTTAGATCTGGCGACCGCGGAGGCCTAACAATATCTATATTCCTGGATTACTTTATGAGAACTTCCATTGCAGAAGCCATAAACAACGCGAATGTCCGCATACTCAGTATTGGAAAAACTCTCTTCATTTTGTTTTTAATAATATCACAACTGCAACAACTAAAGTACTCGAACTAATTGACAAGAACAAATGACATTCAAATAATTATTTTAGTATTTCTATGGCCATTTCTGTTCTGTAAAAAGGCTAATATCTCTGAAACTAGGACCAAATGGAATGGGGATTTTAAAGCAATTGATAAAAATTGAAAAAACCCAGTGGGATACCTTTTTTCTTGAAATATATCCGTGGTAACTCAATTGCACGCCACTAGTGTGACGCATTTGAAGCAACATAACTTCAGAACATATCCCTACACAAGGAAGGTACGCTTAATTTTGTTTGATTTGCTATATTTTCCTAGAAGATACAATGAAACAATGGTTTGCTTTTGTAAACGTTGACACCCTGTATCTTTATTAGCAAGCAAGTGAGAGGCATATATGCAATATTTTTCCGGATCAGAATGACCAGGAGAGTACTTTCCCAAAATATTCAAAAGAAAAACTGAAACACCCTGTAAACGTTTATTTGTTACAAATAACAATATAATAATAGTTTCCCTTTATAGCGATGCGACGCCTTTGGGAGAGTAGAAGGTACAGCTTCTACTTTTGCTACGGTGGGTCGGCATTACGAGGAAGGCCAATAGTACGCTCCAGCCGCCTATTATTACCTCGAAGTGTTACCCTTTCGTACTTATTCAAGGCTGAGGTAATCTAGACATCGTCATTCCCTTTGAAAAAAACACCTACATATTAGGGCAGTCCGCAGGAATCGAATTCGGGACATCTTGCGTCACCGCGGCTTTACCTACGCTACTCGGTCTCTTGAAATAATAAATAATATAAAAACTGGGATTGATTTACATTCGGTGTACAGACCCGCATGAAATAATTAAATTGCAAAACCTGGGTGTTTCCGAATTATCAGCACTAATTTTAATTGCGAATTCTGTCATCAATACATGTAGGTAGAACCGAAAACACTTTGTGAGAGAGCTGTTTCAAAATTTAAGATGGATTCTCATGATAATTATTAATTAGAAATTGCAATTTGTTGCGAAAAGTAGTCTGCCGACCTGCTCGTGAAGCTCTATTACGAAGTTTAGATGTAATACGGAAGCAGAAGGACATTATTTTTCGAAGTAATATTAAAAAACTACCCAATGAAAATTATAAACTGCTAACATCACCCGACTTCTAATATTTTGAAAAATAATATTAGAAGTTTTTACTTTCCGTACCGTAAGACCAGTAGTTAGACATTTTAAACCATATCTAATATTTAAATCTCTACAAATTCTTAAATGTAATGCAGACTACTTAATGTACACCTTTTAGAAAAATTATTGACATATTAACCTAATTTGCACATGCAGTTTACGGAGGGTGCATTTTCATTAAAAATGAAAAGGTTTAATAAAACTTTGTGTTTTTATCTATATCTTTCTCTATAGTCCTTTGGCTTGGGAGAGACAGTGGTAATATTTTTTCGCATGTTTGTAGCGTGCGTGTAAAGTAATGCACACATAATCGTGTCCAAAACGTCGAATGCTTGTAAGGGACACTTTGCCGAATGTGCCTACAACGCCGAGTGTTCATTAGAGACACTTTGTCGAATATGCCTACAACCCCGAATACTTGTGAGGGACACTTTGCTGAATGTGCCCACTTTGCCGAATTTTCATTAGGACACTTTTTCAAATTAGGGGCACTTTGTCGAATTTTTATTAGGAACACATTGTCGAGTATGCCCACAACGCCGAATGTTCATTAGGGACACTTTGTCGAATATTTTCACAACGTCGAATGCTCATTAGGTACACTTTGTCGAATATGCCCACAACGCTGAATGCTTGTGAGGGACACTTTACCGAATGTGCCCACTTTACCGAATGTTCATTAGGGGCACTTTGTCGAATATGCCCGCAACGCCGAATGTTCATTGGGGAGACTTCGTCGAAGATGCTTGTGAGGGACACTTTGCCGAATGTGCCCACTCTGCGGAACGTCCATTAGGGACACTTAGTCGAATATGCCCACAACGCCAAATGTTCATTATAAATGTTCATATATGCTCACAATGCCGAATGCTCATTAGGGACACTTTGTCGAATATTCCCACAATGCCGAATGCTTGTGAGGGACACTATGCTGAATGTTCTTTAGGGACACTTACTCGAATATGCCCACAACATCAAATGTTCATTAGGGACACTTTGTCGAATATGCTCACAATGCCGAATGCATATTAGGGACACTTTGTGTCGAATATTCCCACAATACCGAATGCTTGTGAGGGACACTATGCCGAATGTGCCCACTTTACCGAATGTTCTTTAGGGACACTTTGTCGAATATGTCCACAATGCCGAATGTTCTTTAAGGACACTTTGTCGAATATGCCCACAACGCCGAATGTTCATTAGGGACACTTTGTCGAATATGCTCACAATGCCGAATGCTCATCAGGGACACTTTGTCGAATATTCCCACAATGCCGAATGCTTGTGAGGGACACTATGCCGAATGTTCTTTAGGGACACTTAGTCGAATATGCCCACAACGTCAAATGTTCATTAGGGACACTTTGTCGAATATGCTCACAATGCCGAATGCTCATTAGGGACACTTTGTCGAATATTCCCACAATGCCGAATGCTTGTGAGGGACACTATGCTGAATGTTCTTTAGGGACACTTACTCGAATATGCCCACAACATCAAATGTTCATTAGGGACACTTTGTCGAATATGCTCACAATGCCGAATGCATATTAGGGACACTTTGTGTCGAATATTCCCACAATACCGAATGCTTGTGAGGGACACTATGCCGAATGTGCCCACTTTACCGAATGTTCTTTAGGGACACTTTGTCGAATATGTCCACAATGCCGAATGTTCTTTAAGGACACTTTGTCGAATATGCCCACAACGCCGAATGTTCATTAGGGACACTTTGTCGAATATGCTCACAATGCCGAATGCTCATCAGGGACACTTTGTCGAATATTCCCACAATGCCGAATGCTTGTGAGGGACACTATGCCGAATGTTCTTTAGGGACACTTAGTCGAATATGCCCACAACGTCAAATGTTCATTAGGGACACTTTGTCGAATATGCTCACAATGCCGAATGCTCATTAGGGACACTTTGTCGAATATTCCCACAATGCCGAATGCTTGTGAGGGACACTATGCTGAATGTTCTTTAGGGACACTTACTCGAATATGCCCACAACATCAAATGTTCATTAGGGACACTTTGTCGAATATGCTCACAATGCCGAATGCATATTAGGGACACTTTGTGTCGAATATTCCCACAATACCGAATGCTTGTGAGGGACACTATGCCGAATGTGCCCACTTTACCGAATGTTCTTTAGGGACACTTTGTCGAATATGTCCACAATGCCGAATGTTCTTTAAGGACACTTTGTCGAATATGCCCACAACGCCGAATGTTCATTAGGGACACTTTGTCGAATATGCTCACAATGCCGAATGCTCATCAGGGACACTTTGTCGAATATTCCCACAATGCCGAATGCTTGTGAGGGACACTATGCCGAATGTTCTTTAGGGACACTTAGTCGAATATGCCCACAACGTCAAATGTTCATTAGGGACACTTTGTCGAATATGCTCACAATGCCGAATGCTCATTAGGGACACTTTGTCGAATATTCCCACAATACCGAATGCTTGTGAGGGACACTTTACCGAATGTTCATTAGGTGCACTTTGTCGAATATGTCCACAATGCCGGATGTTCTTTAAGGACACTTTGTCGAATATGCCCACAACGCCGAATGTTTATTAGGGACACTTTGTCGAATATGCCCATAACACCGATGCGATGTGCAGTTTATAATAATAGACATAGGTATATGTGTGTGTGTGTGTGTGTGTGTAAAATTTATTCTCAATTCTTCTGTTTACAGAAACAACATAAAATTAACACAAAGTGTCCTAGACCCTCAATATACAAAAATCTTAAATTAGTTTTAGGTAAACGTTGTTTACGTTCCTTTTTGTCATGGTTTAGTTTTACGCTCCATAACAGATACTGGGAGGATACACACGCTACATACCTTGGCTTTGCATGTTTTCAATATAAAGCTACCTTTTCCGAATACTGCCCATGATTGCTGTGTTCGTCTTTTTATTTCGGCCATTTGATTTTTTTCTATTGAGCATTTTTTTGTCCGAGATATATGTACTCTTCAACCTTTTCTATTTGTTTGGTTTCAATTTCTATGATATTCTCTTCTTTAAACATTATTTTGGTTTTTGTTACATTCATTTCCAGCCCTTTTTGAGTTTGCATGAACAATAATATTTATAATAATTTTGTCTTTCAGTTTAGTATGAATCTGTTACACAGTACATTATTATTAAATTTTTGTGTACCGAAGATAAAAAAGCAATTAAAATGAATTTGTCTTTAAGTACAATTTGCCGTAGTTCAACATTGTATGTTATAAATCCTACAACGGTGCCCTATTTTGAATTTTCAATTGATAAGATTAGGGTTGGATGCTGAAGGTCGAGTTCTGGTGTATTTTCTTAAAGAAAGAGAAACTGTGATTTTTTACCATCTCTGCCTTATAGTCACGGGTGGCTTCTACTTTTTTGTTGAATTTGAGGAAAACTTAGGATACAACAGATTTAACAGTGGACCTGCAGACTTGGCTGCGCATGTTATTAAAAGCTTTGTTGCTTCAGGATTGCAAGTCACTGAAACAGTAGAATAACCGTGTTTAGAAAAACGGGCATTTTCATAGAAAAATAATACAAGCTTTTATAATTTTGCGCTGTTGGATTTATCCAGGTCAGCTTTGAATATCTTCCGTATTTAATGTGTCCATGTTATGAAATGACATGGGCGTATGCAGATAGAGAGGGGGCCTGACTCTTTCTTCGACCTGCAAGAAAGATTGACAGGTCCCCTCGTTATATTATGAAGTGTTTAAATATATCATACAAGCAGTAATAGTAAGGCGTGTCATAGACCTTGATCCATAGCTATTATAATAACAGTTATTTTCGGAAAAGGGAATTTTTTAAAACGTTACCCACGTGCCATATGAAAATACGGTGAAATGAATTGAAAAAATTAACATCACTTTGTTACGCTATAAGAACTGATACTTTCCGATGAGTTCAGAAATTGCGAAGCCACTCAGTAATACTGGGGTTTTGCGCCGAAAGCGACCGCAATTAAGATTTTTAAATATCATTGTGTAAAGTGTATAGACACTGAATCATTATTACAATAAAAATCATTTCACAGAGTTGAATATGGAATTAGGGCTTTCGGTTGTAGTTCTCTTTAGGAGCTACAACTTTGCCTTTTACCTTTATTGAAGGAGCCCAAGGATCAACAGAGCAGATTCTCAGATTATGATATATTTTTATTGGTGATACTATTATAACAATGAAATAATTGATACTGCCATCCCTGCTTTCAGACTAATCCCAAACTTTCTTAAATCATAAATCAGCTCTATCTATGCAAACGTGTGCCTTGGAAATTGCATGGCTGTTAACTAATAATGTAAATGTATATTGATTTTAATAGGATACCATCTCAGGGAAGTTTCCTCGTCGGAAGTTGTTTCAAGTGTGGTAGTTTACAATAATACAAACATCCATTGTAAAGGAAAGTGTACTGGGCCGACACATTGAAATACGTATTGATTCTCTGATCACATATAGAGGCGGTCGTGGGCTGAAGGTTAGCGCTTTAGGCTTCTAAGCTGAAGGTCCTGGGTTCAATTCCCAGTACGGAACATCGGATTTTTAATGGCTATTCTTCCTCGCAAGGCAATGGCAAACCAGCGAGGTATTCTGCCTAGTAAATCTATCCTGGAATAGAAATGTTCACATTTCCCGTGGTTCGGAGCCCACGTTAAGCTGTATGTCCTCTATACCTGTGGCACTTTAAACGCGCAACACAGTCGTAGGAGAGAAGATCGCTACGTCTCGTAAAAGATAAAGCAATGGAAGAAGAAGGGTCATATCTAATGAATGTGTCAAATTGGGATCCTCAATGTGCGGGGTTTGAAGTAACGGGATAATTGCGACAAGTTGAAAGTATACATAAGTAGATGCCGATGGCAATTGAACTATGTAACTGTAATAATAAAAGTTTTACTTTTAGACACCTAGTTTTAGTACGAAATGAATCCATCCCAAATAGAATATAACTGTCGTGTACATGTAACAAAACTTGTTATTGTATTTGTATTATTTGAATGAATATGTTACTTGTAGCACTTCATGTCATTTTACCTATTTCGACACTGTTATATAACGGTATATCAAATATACTAATAAAAATGTGCGACGCGTAGAGAATTTGCACTGTGTAACCAAAATATTTTATTTTGCAGCAATTTACAGCTAGGTTTATTATTTTTCGCTGTCGTTGTGGTATTTGACCTAATTTGTAACTTGTGCTATTGTACCTACACCAACGCTTTTAGAGCATGACTCAATATAAAGGATACCGAAAGTACAAGCTTTTTACCACAGATACCTTAAAAATATTGCCATATGATTATGTATCAAAACAATACGTATACTTGCCCTATAGACTGGTATAATAATTATATCGATCATATTTTACAATACTCAAGAAAAATCTTTTGTTGCTGAGTCCTATTTCCGCTTATACAGAGTTTAGCGAAACGGTGGGCCTAGTTTACAGTTTGTTTCCACCAGGTTTGAAGAACGCTTTAACAAACTATCTTCTACAAAGCGCAGCATACTGTTACTTGTGAAGAAAAATTTAGAAATACTGGTTTCATATTTACCCAGCATATACGAGTAGGTAGGTAGGCAAATGCGAAAAAGTAGAATATTGCGCGGGAACTTTTTTCTTAGAAATATATGACTTTTTGATAAACCCCATGTAATATTGGTTGGATACGTAAATAAACAAACAACACGATTTTTGGATTTTGAAAAGTAACGAGAATTTTTTGAAAACCCTTATTCTATCGGAAAGGTAACAGTGTCGTGTGCTGTATCAAGTCGCGGTATAATTAGTCCATACTTTCTAGAGGACCAAAATAGCAGGCGTATAGCAGTTTGAGCAGATAGAGAAATGATTGCAATACCTTTTTATGAAGATCTTCGTCGTTTGTGTCGTACAAGAAATTTTCTTCTGCGTTCTCAGTGGTTTCAGCAAGGCGGAGCCACATCATATACTGCTCGAGAAACTTTAACTCTATTGCAACAGTACTGTGTTGGGCGTCTTATATCAGGAGGAACTGATTACCCGTATTCTCCAATTCACCGGATGCATATTTGTGGGGAATTCTTAAAGGAAGGGTTTACAGACCACTGCTGGACGTAGGCCTCTCTTATTTTTTTCTTGTTGAACTTCTATCTTGAGCCTTTTTAATCTAACCTCTTCCTGCAAAGTCTAGAATATCGTCACTCCATCTTTTTGCGGGTCTTCTTACATCTCGTTTCTTTAGACGTGGCCTCCATTTTTAGAGTTTTGAAGTCCGGCGGTTTGATCCGCGTGGTGCTATATGGCCCGCCCGTTGCCACTTTGCTTGGGCTACTATCTGTATTACATCGGGGACTCTTCTTCTATGCCTTATCTCCTCAGTGCCGAGTCTATATCTCAGACTTACCCCCAAAGTTATACGCTCCATAGCTCTTTGACAAACTCTTAATTTTTCGGCATCTTCTGTGTTAGTGTCACTGTCTCCAAATCATAGGTTGCCACAGGTTATATACAGGTTTCATGCACCTTTCTTTTCAGGTTGATGGGTGATGTCTGTGTTTTTGAGTATATGCTGTAGTTTTCCAAAGGCCGTCCAACTGGCCTTTATTCTTCTTCTAATTTCAGACGTTTGGGTATCTTTTCCAATCTTAATTGAATGGCTTAGATATATATATATATATATATATATATATATATATATTTATATATTATTCGTCTTCTCTTTCCACAGATTGATTGTCAATAAAAACAGTTGCATCGCTGTTTGTCATTATTTTGGTTTTGTTTATATTTATGTGTAGTCCTACGTTCTTAGGTACCTCATTTAATTGTATGAGCATGGTTTCAAGTTCTTCGACATTGCTAGAAATTAGTACGATATCGTCAGAAAATCTCAGCTGGTGTAGAAGACATCCTTCAATGTTAATACCTTTATCTTCCCAATTCACTTGTTTGAACACATCTTCCATTGCCAGCGTGAATAGGTTTGGATACATTGCGTCTCCCTGGCGAACTCCTTTTTCAACCTTTATTTTGTTAGTTGGAGGGTTTTCATCTATTTTTCCATGAAATGTAGGCTCTTCGTAAATGTATTTAATTAGTTGTGAGTATCTGGAGTCAACTCTTGCGTTATTCGGTGCTTTGAGGACGGGCATGTATTTCGATGGAGTCAAATGCCTTTCGATAGTCCACAAACGCCAAATGAATGGAACTATTGTACTCAGTTGTCTTCTCAATTAGTGTTCTGATGGTATGGATGTGATCCATGATACTAAACCCCTTCCTAAAACCTACCTGCTCTATCGGCTGGTAGACGTCTAATTTTTGAGTCAGGCGATTGGTGATGATTTTAGTAAGTAGTTTGCATATTTACGAGAGTAAACTTAGTTTTCAATGTATGACGTGTCCCCTTTTTTGAAAAGAAGAATTTCCTCAGCATTGTTCCATGCCTTTGGCATCTTTCCCTCCATCAGGCATTTGTTTAAAAGTATCGTGACTATCTATTCTTCGACTTCACCCTCCCATTTTCAACATTTCAGCAGTTATTAGGGTCTTCCCCTGGCGCTTTTTTATTTTTCAGTTACTTGAGGGTTTGCTTAACCTCAAATCCGGTAACTCGATGAATAAAACCACAATCGAATCCCACAAAATAGATTTAATGTTGTTACAAGTTAACGTTTTCGAACCCACTGGGGTTCATCTTCAGACTAAAATAATATACACAATATTTCATGTCAACAGAAAAAGCCAGAATAAACTTACCAAATATGTGAAAAATTCAAAAAGCAAAAATCTGAGGGATTGTAGGGAAAAATTTTGTCAAATACAATAAACACCATGACAACTAAATACGCACTGCATAATTAATGAAAATCAACATATAACGGCAACGTCGAAAACAAATCAATAATATTCAAAAATAAAATTCTAAAATAAATCACAACATGGTACTACATG
>JABXWE010018281.1:0-17095 GCA_014611495.1 Limonius californicus | reverse complement strand
TCTTCTGTCTACACTAGCTGGCCCAGTGGAAACCAGCTCGGAGTTTTCCAGGGGCGTAGCAGCGACATCGTGCCCAACGCTGCCCCGAAAAGCGTTGTTTTCTTGGCCCTTTATTGTCGACCCCGCAACTAGACAACGCCGTCTTATTGTGCCGTTTCCTCGTCAAGGTAAAGAATGTTTTTGTTGTTGTGCAGTGAAAAATAAACCTTTTTTTTCTCGCGTGACTTGCAGACTTCAAATTTAAGTTTTTTGTAATTGTAAAAATAAAAAGGAACTTCAGTCGCCATATGTTAATGTTAATCTGTTTTAGGATAAAGCTACTAAATTATACTATACTTTTGTGAGCTTCAGCGTCACTGGTGTTTTATAACTGAATGCATAACTTAAAGCCCGTAACACCAGTGGCGAAGAGTTACCTGAACGTTCAAGGATAAACATGTAATGCAAACTTTTGTGTCACAATAATTCGTGCCCGTTTATTGTATTGCCACTTTCTATTTATTTTATTATATGTGTTTTAAAGTTTATTGTCTCTTATTGTGTCTTTTGTACCTGTTGTAAGAAATTTGCAAGCTTTAAATATATATAGGAGGAGGCACAAAACACGGTAAGTTCCCTTCCCGTAAGCAGGGGGCTCTCGGCCTTCCGCGAGGACCTACAAAACCAGCTGGATTTCGGAAGGTGGCGCCCACTTATTTCGACGTATCCTGTACACAACTTGAAGCATTTTCTCTATAAGCAATTTTACGAACCTCCCCCTACTCCTCTGAGCAAGCCGCTGGCCTTTATCATCCTTTTTTTGTTTGCGGGTCCAAGAAAAGCGCGTTTGGCCGTACCGAAAATTTCTTAGCACGCCAACGTGCAGTTTTCTCTGTCCCATAATTCTCGTAGCGAGAATCGGCCCGTAACAAATTTGGCGCCGTAACGTGAGTTCTTTTTTGGCCCGTAACAAAGTCTAACGCGCTCATCTATAGTATATCAATAGTATTGTAAAGCCCGAAATATTCATGGTTGAACAGATATTTGGACGCATTTTTAATTAACATTAAACTTATGCTGGATGAGTAAATTAAAATGGATGTCCTACAGCAAGTTCCTTATTTAAATAATCACAAATTTGTTGCTTCAGTGAATTAAAATAAGCTGCAGTCTCTACTTGTAGACCACATTAAAGCATTTTATAATGCGTCAAACATAAGGAAAATTTAAAAATCCTATCGTTCAATATTTGTTTTGGCACAAATGTTAGTTACTGTCGTTGCTAGGAAGATGATTTTAAAATAAAACCTGTTACAGAATATAATTATTATTATAAAAGTTGCAAAACTGTAGGGTCACAAAATTAAAAATAGTAGACTGATCTGTAAATTAATATAATTTAAAAATTTTCTAATTGGCTTGTTACATGGAGGCAACAATCCATTCTTCGATTGCAGGTTCTTTCCAAAATTTGTGTAAGGCTTATTCAGAAATTAACGACCGTTCAAATATTAGAGACGAATTAAGAGACGTAGTCCATTTGGTGTATTGTGGGGGAGTTGTAGTGGTTAATGAGCTAGCCACATGTGACTTTACCGTGGCTCTTTGTATTCAGTTGTATAACAAAGCGCTAAAATGAAGATTACAATTGATAATCCCACCTAGTATAAAGTACGCCCTTTGATTCGTATTCTCCATGCAAAAACGAAAATTCTGCTGAAATGTACTTTCAAGTATGCGTGGTAGGTGGTCCAGGCAGCATGAGTTGAGGAGAGGCCAGACACTGGTGTAGGAATTTCAGAGATGGCCGAACAAACGTGCACGATGAGGAACAAAGTGGGAGACCTTCTGTTGTCAACAGCAATATATCCGAAAAAGTCAACAAAAAAATTTGTAAACATCGTAGTTTTGCAAGCTTTGTGCGAAGTGGGCCCCAAAGATGTTCACAACAACCAGGGAATGGCTTCTATCTGCATCGGATGAGTACCTGAATCATATTGGGAATGGTGACGAGACTTGAATTTGGTACACAAATATTGTATAAACAATCAGTGGCATTATGCGACTTCCCCAAAGCTAAAAAATTCAAGCAAACATTCGACAACCAAAAGCTCTTTTTAGGACAGCAAAGGTGTATCGATGGTTGTACTTGGTATGATAATTGATGGAGACGGGTACGGTGAGACCTTAAGAAGGTTGAGATGGACGATTTAGAACAAAAGGCGAGAATTGCCGACTTGTGGAGTCTTGCATTTGCAGATAACAATTGGTAACCATCTCAGAACGACCGTACAAGATTAGGTTTCGTCACTGGCGGCAACCTTCTATGACGACGATGTACAAAAGCTTGAATCACAATATCATAAGTGTTTAAATTCGGATTGTGACTACGCAGAGAAATAGATTATTGAAAATTTAAGCACAATAAATTTCTTTTCCAATTTTTGCATTTTCGTTTTACATGTTATGTTCGTTTGAGTTTTGCCGCTTAGCCTTTGAAAATTCCCATCTATGCTGTTTGACTTACTTGTGTAGTCTGAAAATGCCGATAAAGGCAGTTCTTGGAACTCTACGCTTGCAGATTCCTCGGAAGGCACACGTGCGTCGTGCAAGGGTGGGAGCTTTTGCGGCGGGGGAAGTTAGTGAATGCTAGCCTCTGGGACGTGATCGTTGGTAACCGGGTTGCTGGCTGCTTTCTTCTACTAAATGAATTTATCGTTTCGTTTTTTTGCCTTAGGCAAAAGAATCTTCGACTTGTGTCGGATTAAAGATATTAGCAGAGTATCAGCTTTTTGTAAACACGATTCAGTGAATTTGTTCTCTCGATTTGTGTCGGAATAGAAGCTTTCAATCCCGTGACGGTCTTCTGTGAGGCGTTACTAGTGATCGCAGCGGCGGAGATTCTGCCATTTGAAGTTCCCGTTTTTTTTTCTTTTCTTCGTTAAAGAAAGTCCTGGCCCATAGCGTTGTGTCTCCCTCGTGATCTAATTTTCAGGGGTGTGCCCGCGAATTTTTTCTCTTTCCCGAAGAACCTAGGAGCACCCCAATTGTGCCTCTCTCTACGCCGTACCGAAGAGAAAATTAAGGTTAAATTTGCTAATGTACTGTACAGTGTTTGTTTTTCCCTGTTTATCAGTGTGTTGTTAAAGACTAGGAAATGGAACAGTTTAATTTACATGTAATGTTAAAAGAGAGGCAACATTTAGTTGCTCAGTGTTTCATTATTCGTTTAGGTTAAAATTGGCTGCGTAGATTGGTTCATTAAAGTAAATGCTACAAGCCACTGGCGGCGAGCCTATCTTGTTTGATTGTTCAATATTCCCTCTGTGTTTTTAACTACAATTATTACGGTTTTGGATATTTGCTTGTATTATATGTAGAGCAAACCCAAATAGAGAAATACATGTACGTCATGAAAACCTGCGCGCCACAAGATTCACCACTGGCGTAACACAGTGATGTATATTAGGGATCAAAATTTTTTTTCGAAAACTTATAATAAATTTATTTATATTTGACATATGTGTACACACAAAATGACTTTTTTGTTTACAGTACGTAAAAATGTAAAGGTCAAAGAAAAGGCCTTCCCGCGGACTCCTAACTTCTTGCTTGGAGTTTCCATATTTGAGGTTAGGTTTTTAATGAACACCTATGCGCGAAGATTCACCCGAAACAGTAAGATGGACTCGGCCAGACGTAATTTGGTTAACGGCGCACGATGACGTACGTGTATTTCTCTATTTGGGTTTACTCTATTACCAGCCGGCCTCGGTGGTCTAGTAGATAGCGCTTTTGTCTATAGATCCGAGGGACGCGGGTTCGAACATGGCCGAGGTCGGCAAAATTTTTTTAGCGGGGAAAAATCTGAAAATGCGCTTTCTGTCGGATAAGAAGTAAAGCCGTAGGTCTCGTGCCACTGCCGTATCTTTTATTTTTGTGTATATTTATGGTATTGTGTGCATGAACTTTATAAGCTGTATATACAAGAGGAGGCGCAATAAAGGTGAGCCCGATTCCTGTACGCTGCTGGTTTCTCCGCCTTCCACGAGAACCTGCAATCAGCTGTGATTTGGAATGTTTGACCTACTCTGTACACAACTAGGTACGATTTCCCTCCCGTAAGCGTTTCTCGTGAACCACCCTACTCCTCTGTGCTAAACCACAGACCTTTTCCACCTTTCCTTGCGGTCGACGAATAAGCTCGTTTGATCCGCAACATACGTCAAATAGGCCTTTAATTTCCGAATGAGCCTCATACAATTTCTTATACTTTTCTTTTCTTGTTTCTTTGCATAATCCTAGCAGAACACTGAAATGAGGGTATGTCGAGATAATTTCGTTGGACAAGAACATGAAGCACCCAAACTATGACCAGTTCGGTGACTATTAAAATGGTTATTTAAGGGGCCAACAGTATGAGGATGTACATGAAGAGAGTCGCTCAATTGTCCTATGACCTATATTATTATTTTACTTATAGTTGCCATAAAATAAAGACTAAAAAATTACGTAAAACCGCATTGAAAAAAATTTAAATGCATTCACCAGCTAAACGACCCCAGAAATAGGATGAGCCACAACAACATATGTAGTAAATATTAAAAATGTCTATCTCTGAAGCGAGAATATTTTATTTTTGATGTCTCTTTTACACACTTAGTATATATTAATAATGAACTGTTTCTACATGTTTTTTGAAAAAAAAAAATCAGCCGCTCGCTGCCAAAAATCTTCATATAGGCGTAGATCGCAACGACTGAATTCGCTGCGTATAAATACCATTTCTAGTTTAAATAATTGAGAATCTTCATTTACTTTTATTTATGACAGTCTGATAAACAACCAAAGGCAAACAGATTTGTTCTTGGTAGGGGTAGTACACGTAAACTTCCATTTTTAAACTGCTAAATGAATCTACCTTTTTCAGTTACAAATAATTATACATACATTTATATTAATAACTGCATGCTACAGCAAGTTTCATTTATATTTTAATTTTTGCTGTTAAATACACCGCGAACTTGTGGGTTGCATAACTTTCAGGTTATTTCGTGCGTTTTTGCGTTTCCTTTAAACATGCGAGTCTAGCTAAAATGTCAAAATTATCGACAAATTTCTTTAAATCCACCCTTAAAACTATTTCCATTTAGGTATTTGTAAAATATTGTTACTATAGAAAATACGAACTGATCCAGTCTCATATTCTTAAAAAACGCTGTACGTTTTTGCCAAATCCCCAAGAAGTGCAGTTTGTAAAAACCTTTTAATTAAATAAATAACCGAGTTATATACATGTGTCCCTTTCAGTTAGTACACCGTGTACACGATTAATTGGGCCGAAAGTGGATAATAAAGTTGCTGTAAGCTAGGACCGTTTTTATTGAACGGACAGTAAATTTTCTAATAACAGATTTTATAGCAGACATCAAGTTTTCATGTTTCTTCGTATTAAACACAAAAGCTTTTTATTAAAGCAATTCGTATAAACGTATATACAAGGTGAGACGAAAGTGTGACGTATCGATTGTAGAGTTATTATGTATTTTGTTTGTGATGTGTTGGAAACGGAGCGACGTTCTTTCCCAATTCGTTCTTTTCCTGAACAAAAAATGCTAAAGCAATAGTTACGCAACGTCTAAGAGGATCGAACAACAATCACTCTTGTTATGCTTTGATACGTTTGAGACCGAAAAAACATTAGCCTGTATTTTATTTTCTTTAGTTGCGTTGTCGCTTTGGGCTTATTCAACGATAACGTTTTCTGCATTTTCTCAGAAATGTCCTTATATAGGGGTAACGGTCTGGAATCCTTTGGTAGTTTTGAAGGGATATGAAACATTTATTCGAGGAAAAAATGAAATCTTAAATTAAAACAATTGTGATTAAAGTTGTTATTTCTGCAGCTAATATCTATTATTTTTGAGCAACCCCGTATAACGAATCTTAAGTAAATTATGTCGAAAACGGAATCGGGTTATAAATTGAAGTAAACACGTCAATAGCTTTATGATAATATTGAAATTGAAACATGGAAGAGAAACTGCTTTCAATTGTGAATGTTATTTAAGGAAAGGTCAATACAGGGTGAAACCGCAGATGGTAATTATACTAAAAGGTTTTCTTTTACTTCACACTAACATTCACTTTTCTGTTACATACATTATTTTAATTTTTAGAATATTACTTGGTTAATGGCCAAATATTTTTAATGGTCATGAGAATATTAAACTTTTCTGTAATTTAGTGGATTTTGTGCTTTACCAAGTTCGAAACAACACTTTGTAGAATTGCAAAAGCGGGGAATTGATCTATTCAACCCATTACTGCCATAGATTGTTTTACGGCATTTTTTACCAGGAATCTTTTTCTCATTATATTTTATAATAAATAAAAATATTAACAGTTTGTTGCCTGCAAAGGAATAATTCAAAGAAGCGGCTATTAACTTGTTTAAATAGAAAACTTTAATAGGTACATCGTTACAGACGTAGAAAACTAAGACACGAAACGGAGGAGAAAATAAAGAATTCACATTTCAAAAAATCAATTTAAGGATTAGCGTTTCGGTTTCGTTCCGTATTCGCAAACTAGAAAAAAGTACCACTTGGCGTTGTTATTAATTACTTTGGGTGTTTATGATTGATTCGAATCAATTCGTTTTCACCTTCGTATTTGTTTTGCTCATTTAAAACGTATTGCTGAGTAATTAATGTCATACAGAATAGTTTTGTGTCTGTTTTGCCATGAATTATTTCTTGGATGAAAGTTAAATCTGCAAATTTTGCAATCTGTGAAATCGCGAGGATTTCGGAGAATTAGCACGATACGCTAAGCTTTTGTGTCTGTTGGGGAATGTAAATTAGAGTCGAAAGGGTTACGAAATATTCCAGCATAGTGAAACGGAAACGTTTCCGCATGCAGTTCGTATCAATTACACGTGATAGTATTAGAAATACTTTGTTCTTAGAAATTCTATTAATGGTCTGAGTATTTTCTATTATTGGTGGAATTTATACAGAGTGATTCTAAACATGTGTGAAAAGCTTTAAATAACATTATTTTACCCCTGGTAGTTTTTAATTCGGTCTCGTTACGGAAATATGGCGTTTCATAGTTTTTTTGCATCAATTTACTAAAATGTAAATAATTTTTTTGTTTCTTGTCCCATTTTGATAAACTTCGTAGATTTGGAGGGATAATAGTCCAAGTTTAATATCCGGCCAAATGTATAGTTGTGTGTGAAAAGGGGATTAAAATCTAATACAAAATTGAAAAATTGGTGTAAAAATGTGTAAATTAGGTGAATGTATTTCAAATGTTATTTTGTTATGTTCATTTGATTGTGCCACTTCATCTGAATTAAATTCTTATTTTAATTGCCGCTTCATAGGAATCAAAATTCTATTTTAATTGCAACTCTTAAGTCTATTGCTATATTATTTTTTTGAAATTAAGTTATTGGAGACCACTTTCGCAAAGCCTTTGGAAAGTTCCCTTTGTAGGCTAGATTTGCCGATCAAAAGCAATTTTCGGAAATGTTGACCCTCGGAAGTCGCACGTGTTATTTCCTTCCAGAATTATTTCACCATATTTCGCAACGTGGTGTAATCTTTTTGACAGATGCAGGTTCGCGTTGCAGTTCTGCAGTCGGTCTTCCATCTTCGCAACTCCGGTCACCCAATTCCATTTGCGGGGACAGCTAATAAATCAAGTATTGCAGGAGCGGCTTGGGTTTTCGATGGGTATCCATCTCGTGTATTTTCGTATGGCTGTTTCACCGTGGGGTGAACAGAACATCGACGAAAGTCGGATTTAATGAAAACACGCTGGAATTTTTAACCCTGGAAAGGCAATTCATTGCGATTTTGCGGATCGCCTTTGGCGGATTATTATCGAGCCTATTTGTTGTTCCTGTGCCGTTGCGGCGACCAACTACGAGGGTTCAGCAGCAAATATTCCGTCTCGAAATTTTCCTGAAGAACGTCTACCTTTTTGCCCGGATCTGAAAACATCCCAGACTGTACCTGCATCTGGAGAACACCTCGAAATTGTGCCTGCCTCTCTCTCTACTCCTTTCACCGAAAGTCGAGGTAAAGAATCTAGTTTTTTTTTGTGTTGTGGAAAAACCTTTTACGCGTTAACTTGCAAAATTTTAAGTAATTGAACCTTTCCTTGTTAATGCGACAAGACGCGGCCTTCAGTCGTCGATTGTATTTCTTTTTTTTTGTACTACTAATTGTAAAATTATATATATTGAGTTATTCGTGTAAATTCCGACGCCACTGGCCACGTGGTTGTTTGGAGAAGTTTAATACCGTACGCCAGGGGCGGCGAGTTCCTCTTAAACGTTCAAATTAATAGTTAGTGAAGTATAAAATCACCATTTGCTGTCATTTCTGTATTGTGTCATTTCCAATAGTTTAATTATATGTGTTTTAAAATTTATTGCCTCTTTTATTGTTGAGTATTTTGTATTAGTGTGTGCATGAATTTTGCTAAACAGGAGGGAGGCACAATAAAGTTCGATTCCCGTAAGCCGGTGGCTCCTCGGCCTTCCACGAGAACCTGCAATCAGCTGTGATTTGGAAGGTGGCGTCCGTTAGTTTCGACATCCCTTGTACACAACTAGAAGGAGTTCCTCCTGTAAGCGGTTTCCGTGAACCCCCCTGCTTCACTGAGCTAAGCTGCAGGCCTTTTTCCACCTATCCGGTTGCAGGTCGACGAAAAAGCTCGTTTGGCCCGTAACAATTTCTATTCGAAACTCTGCTCAATAAGTCTTTAAATACTGAAAACACATTTTAAGGTCTTTTTTTTGGATAACAGTTCAAAACCTACAAAAAAACCAGGTTAACGATCCTCGTTTTCAAGATTTTTCACTTCCGGTTCAGGTTTCATCCACTTTTCACAGTAAACTGCAAATTTCTATCAACTGGAAATTAAGCTTCGAATGTTAGCTTTCCAAAATAACGAAGTTTATTAAATTTGGACAAGAAACAAAAAAAGTATTTCCATTTTAATAAATTGTAGTAAAAAAAATTTGAAGGCCCACAACTCCGCAATAGATCCGAATCTGAAAAAAATTGCTACGTAATTTAGGGATTAAATAATCCGAGTTATACGTGGTTAGTTTCGCACATATTTAGGATCACCCTGTATAAAATGATGTTCAAATTACCAGATTTTTAATGTATTGTCTTATTGTAATTAATTCAATAAGGTATTGACCACCTGAAATTTGAATTGAAGATTTAAAAGTACTGGTGGGTAAAATGATGCACGTGGTAGGTTGCACGCGCTTTTTCTCTTCGCAAACCGATTTTAATTGGTCGAGGGATGAGTACGCCATTCTACCCGCCAAAACGGAGTGTTTAAATAATAATTTAAAATTTTCAATATGTTTATGCCTTTTATTTATTACATCAATGATTTAAAAGACTATCGAAAAAACGTTTTAATAAAAAAATGTTACTTACTCTTTTCGGTACATCTGCACTTGGTTGGTAGTTGAAAACTGATTTTTCTCTCTTTCTGCGGAACGCCATTGCTTTGCGCTGTTGCATTTGCGTGATTTTTAGAATTTTCCAGGTTTTCTTGATCCATCCTTTCTTGTCCAGGTAAGTACGACGTCAAGGTTATCTGAGAGTGGTTGGTCACGTCCTCTTCGTCTTTTAATTTATATTTCATCTTCGTCGATTGCGATAAATCAGAGTAATTAATAATGTTTGTATGTATGCACGTTTATTTTTTTCTGCATTCCAGTCGCTTTGTACGAAGCGTGAAACAATTTATTATTTATGTTTGCCCACAAAAAAAGCGTTTGTAGGCGAACTATTTATTCGACTATTGTTTCTCTGTACTACAGATAAAATTAATTGTTTGTTTGAAGAGGAAAGCGTTAAAATGTCCTTAACCGTGAACTTCGCTGACGGTCATTACAACACATTCTTCTTTGGTTATAGTTTACGTATCGCTATATTGTACATGCCTTGGTACACGACGTTTTTACGACCTCGTCAAGTGGATTAATTTAAAACATTTTTGGCGTATACTGCGTTTTCTTTAAATTTTCTGAAACAAAAAGAAAGCGTTAAATATAATAATTTAATGATTCAAATCATTGTAATAGGGTGAAATAGATTATGATTTTACGAAGCAATGAAATATGACACAATAATTTTAATAGAAAATCCTATCAAATATATGCCAATGCGCATCCCTTCCATCTGTCTCAAATTTTTTTACCTCCTAGCAGCAGACTTTCAATGAGTATAAGAAAAATCGATTACAAGTAGTATAGTTGTATTACTGGAAAGCAACCTATTATCAAAACTACGTGCGCCGAAATCACAGCTCAGAATTAGCCTCTAACCGAAATCGATAAACATTTACAATAGTTAGTAGTTACGTATATTTACTAGGGGTATTCGATATCAGAAACTGGGTATCGAATAACGAATAAAATTAAATATCGAATATTATTCGGTATATCGAAATTCGAATAAATGTCGAATTATTCGAATAAATATCGAAAAATTGTTTATTCGATATATCGTATAAATTTATTCGAATAATTTTTATTCGATATATCGAATAAATTAATTCGCAAAATAACTTATTCGATAAATCGAATAACTTTTATTCTAATATCGTTATTCGATATATCGAATTATTCGATATATATTATTCGAATTACTCGAATAAGTACCAAATCATTTCAATGCATATCGAAAAGTATGCAAATCGTATTACCTAAAAGTAAGTGCCTAGTGCCAACACTTTTTTCAGAAGAATCATCAGGAAAACGTTGCATAAAAATTATTATATTGGAGACAAACTATTTTTATTTAGATTATTATATAATCTTAAACAATATTAAAAATTTAACATTATATAGATACAAAGTCTTTATTCATAGCTGGAAAAACTAATTTTTCAGCGTGTTGCTCTGGAGTCGATCACAACAGATCCACCGCGACACTTTGCACGCACAAATAGCGGGTAGCTAAATGAGATAAATATTTTGTTTGGGTTTTAATTCTGTGGGATTGTATACGAATAGTAGTTTTATTCAAACGGATAAGTATCTATTGGAAGAAATTTACTCGAATAGTAATTTATTCGAATAAATTAGGCGAATTATCGAATAAATAATTCTCGAATAGTTTTGTATTCGATAATTCGAATACATTTATTCGAATAATTTTTTATTCGATAATTCGAATAAATTCATTCGAATAAATATTTATTCGATATATCGAATAAATTTATTCCAATAATTATTTATTCGATATATCGTTTAACTTTTATTCTAATATCGTTATTCGATATATTATTCGAATTATCGTTACAAACGCACAGGGCTGATATTTACTAAGAAACTATTTAAATGACAGTACTCATAATAGAGTGATATAGATTACGAAGTAATAAAATCACTTGTTTGTTTTATTTGAAATTGCTATCATATATATTAGGGTAATGATAATCCGTATCCCTTCCACTTCTCTCAACTTTTTTTATTACCTTTTACTAGTACACTTTAGATGGGAATAGAAAAATTCGATTATACGTTATAAAACTGTATTACTGGAAGGCAATACATTCTGAAAACAATTTACTAAGATTAACCCTTATAAGAAATCAATAAACATTTACGTGATTAGTTAACAGTTACGCATATTTACAAAGTAGTCAACATACTTAGCTTCATATGCTTCAAGATCAATTTTTAAATGTATTGTTACATTGTTGTATTCGAATAATTGTTAGCCAATTAGGATTGCTGATTGGTAGAAAACATTTTAGCATACAGAAATTAATTCTCAACAGAAAAATAATGTAAAGCATTAGAAAATGAGCCTTTATAAGTAGACAGATTATTCGTAGTTTCAAATTGGATTGAATTTGTCTTGAAAATGTTATAAAGCTGTTTTATTTCGATCTGTTTTAAAGCTATTTTCTATAATATACTATTGCTGTTGCATAATTCATTTACTTGCTTGCGAGGCTAAACATTACTTTTTACGTCATTTTTATAGGTGTGTCCCACTTTATTATATAATAGTCAGAGGCTGATGTAAAACAGAGTAGGAATTTCTTCATAGTTAGAAGTACTAATTGTTAATCATTATTGTGACAAAAAAATGGTATGTGTTAAACACAATTGAAATGTGGGCTAAAAGTAGCTTATACCTAATAAAGGCACATAAAAATTACCTGGTAAAATTAAAATAGTTAACAATACTCCCATAACACTGTTTTTGGAAATAACGAAATTAAAAAAATCAACTACGTAAACTTTTGAAGGTAACATTTTTACAAACAATAAATAAACAAATTCTGAGTAAAACATTCATTTAACGAAGTTTACGTAAACACGATAACAGTAGCAAGTATAATAATAAAATTAATGCATTTTAAATGGATATCCTTAAAACCGCACGACCTTAAGCATTAGAATTACTTTAATTTCGAAGAAAATGCCTTTGTTTTTTCAATGTTGAATAACTGTTGTTGAATATTACAGAAGTGATTCATTTTTATCCTTCAGCCATTTCTTCTATTTTAGGAACTGTAAAATTAAGCGAACTTGAGAGGACGTGCAAATTCTTATAATTTACCAAAACGATTCGTCAAGCTCTGTAATTAATTGTGTTTAGAACCTTTGTTTATTTCTCGCGTTCATTTTTACGAAATGTAATAACTGCCACGTATTTTCTACAGTTTTTAAGTATTCGTAGGTTACCAGCCCTATGTTTAAGTTAACCGCATGCTATAATAATTATTTGCACGAGTGGCCTTTTAGGAATTGATTTTGTTAGTTATTTCCTAGAATTGCTAAACAAACGAAAGCGCACAGTTTTCATCACCTTCTTACTCGCTAGTCTGTAACGTCTAAAAAAAAACTTAAAATGTAGGTACTAATTTTCCAGGTTATTTGGTCTTAAATCAAGAAACATAATTTAGTGGAATTTGCGGTTCCGTCAGAATTGTTTTATTGCCCAATAAATATGAAAAAAATTACTTCTTTTTGTTAACAAATTGCTGTGCCATTAAATATATGATTAGTTAATGCTTCTCCTAATGAAGCTTTTCTGGGGATTATTCTTAATTAACCATAGCTTTCTGTGTATTACTTAGCTAATCCTAGTAAAATTGAAAAGGTGTGGCAGCACAGCCGAAGACCAGCAGGTGTATGGGAGGAAGGTTTTATTATGGCAGGATGTTTTAAATAATTTATAACAAATTTTCAGATTTGTAGGTAGCGGATTTTAATTCGGGAGGTCTTTGTATACGAAGCATCGCTTACTTAGTATACAACAAACTAAGAAACTTAACTATGTATAAGAAAAAAATTTGATATAGATTACAACAGTTGTTATAAAGGGCGTCTCAAAATTGACGTACCTACTTCTTTACTGAGTTATTAATAAAAAAAAATCACATTTAAATTTAACTTTTTAAAAAACAAATAATATTAACAAAAAATCAATTGGCCATATCTGTTGTCACAACATGTGTTCAAATAAGTTGCTTCCTACTTTAAGGCAAACATTCGCACGATTTATCATAAAAACACAAACCCTCTGTAGTATATTTTCTTTTATTGAGGCCACTGCAACGTGAATACGAGCTGCGACATTTTAAGAATTCACAACAAGTTCGCGGCGTAGCCTTTCTTTCAAATAGCCCTCGAAAAAAAAATCCTAGGATTCAGATCTGGAGATCTAGGAGGCCATGCCATAGGTCAAATTTTCATTCAGGAAGTTTCACATATGTACTTGTTGGTATGGCAACCAAATATAAGAATAAACTGAGAAAAGATGTACAATAATCTTTGACAGCACGAGTTAATTCTAGGTTATGTTATAATCATAAATAAAACAACGCGTATTACCGTCAATATAACTGTAGTAATAGTACAGTTGTAGGAGTAAAATACGCATGGTGTACGTTTTAAAGAGGCAAATGGCAAGCTAGAATTATTTTTTAACATCAGAAATCTATAAAATACAGAACTTAATTGTGAGTTTGAAAATATACATTTAAACGAAATTATCAGCGATCCCATTGCAAATAGTTTTGTTTAAAAGCAGCATTTTTTATTGCAGGTAAATTTCATCAATCTCATCTAATTGGCGGAATCGCTACATTGGACATACCTATGAAAAGGGTGTTCGTCAACATTTTTGTGTCAGTAGGTATTTTGTTTCAATTTCACTATTGTTGGAGTTCAACAAATTAGATCAATACATTTAATGTGGCAGTATGGTATTATATTACTAATTACAGGTTAATGTTTTAATTATACCGTATATGTATAGAGGGTGTCTCACAATTGGCACCCATGCTTTTGGTATTTGATTCAGAAGGCTAAGACCAATCGAAAATTTTGGCTGGAAATCTGTTCGATTGTCCTTCGTTATCGAGTTACTGATAGAAACGAAAATTCAACATTTAAATTGTTTTTTCAAGAAGAAAGTTCGCATATGTTGTCATAAAACGATCCTACGATTTATCATGGAAGCAAGAAAACCTCGTAGCATATCTGTATTTCTTGATGTCACAGCAGCGTGAATACGAGCTACGACATCTTCAGAATTGGCAACATATTCGCGGTAAACGTTTCAAATGACCCCAAAAAATTAATCCAACGGATGCAGATCCGATGATCTAGGAGATCATGGTATGGGTTCACCTCTCAGAGAAATTTCCATTCAGGAAATTTTTCACTTGTATTGCATAATGTGACGGTGCACCATCATGTTGGAACCAACAATTTAACCCAACTGTTAATGAAACTTCATCGAGCAATGGGAGTGGTAAATTTGCATTTAAAAAATTAAAGGTGCAAGGGTGAATTAGATCGGTTAGGTAGAATGCGTGGACCAATTGCATTATTATTTAATAAGCAAGCGCTACTTAGCGCTGAGGAGAAACACGAGGCAGAGAAGAGGTCAATGTCCAGCAGCGGGACGAAAAGGCTGTCAATGATGAATGATGAGTAGGTGAGGGTTTTCATTCCTCCATTGATGCAGAATATGAGAATTTATGATATTGGTTTCATCAAATGTGAATTCATCACTTCACAGAATTTTTCAATAAAATGTTGATCATTATTTACGTTATGCAACAACCATCTACAAAAATTGACTCCAAGCTCTCTATCCCTATCAAATTTGAACTTTTTGAGGCCTACATGGATACAGACCATTCCTCTTAAATAATCTGTGAATTGTATCTTCTTGGAAATGAATTTGGCACGATACAATTCGAAGCCTTGTACTTGGTTTCGTCTCAACAAATTCAAGAACTTGCTCTTTTTGATTGATGCTTAGTGTAGGTCGACGCGCTGCTTGATTTTTTCGAGGATTTAAATTACCCATTTCCAGTAATCTTTTTACAGGTCTTATAGTTTTTGCATCAGGGCTTCAGGCTTTCAACATATCAACATAATCTCTATTACATTAGTATCGTTCCGTGTTAAACACAAACAGCAGAACATCATGATAGTAATTTAATTGAATTATGTTACGCCACAAACTGGAGCGACCGTGCTATAAAACTTATTATTTACTTTTTTATCAATAAGTCGATAACGAAGAACAATTGAATAAATTCCATTCTTAATTTTCGATTTGCTTTAGCCCTCTAAATCAGATCCTATGCCCATCATGGACGTAACACATCCTGTATTTCAATGTCTAAAAATTCTTCTTCTTCTTCTTAACCAGTTTTTTGTTGGAAATAAGATATCTAATTGATAAAAGTTGTTCACGTGCACATTGAAAAAGTTTATTATTTGTGTCCAGTTGTAAAACCGAAGTGTCAGAGTAAATTTAGCTTTGTGTTCAAAAACGGTAATATGCCCTACGTAGCTTTGTCAGATGTTCAGAGGGGAAGAATTGTTGCAGGGAATGTCACAAAGGCAAATCGCAGCAACGGTGGGCGTCTCGCAGGGCGTTGTTTCAGAAACCTATGCAAGATTTTTAGAATTGAAAACGCTCAAAAACAGGCCTAGACAAAGTCGTCGCAGAGTAACTAGTGATTGACAAGACCGGTTTGTTATTCAAATAGCTAGAAGAAATGCGACCTCTTCTCATCTGGAGCTCCACAGGTAACTTTTGCAGGCTACAGGTGTTGGTATTCCAGTTGAAACAATACTAAAAAGACTGCGCACCCGAAATATATTTAGCAGTGGACAGTTAAGGGTTCCGGAATTATCCAGGCAGAACAAAATTGATCGGCTAAATTGGTGTCTGGAACACCAGAACTGGACAATTGAAGATTGGCAAAATATCCTTTTTTTTCAGATGAAACCAGAATTGGTCCGAGATTAAATGAACGTCGAATTCGAGTTCTAAAAGGTCGAGGCAGGCCAGCTAGAGTGCAAACTGCCAGATCCCTTACTGCGTCCCTTACGGCAAAGTTTAACGGTCGCCGGTATGTCGATTTGGTGCTAGAACCCCTAGTTAGGCTGTGGAGAGGTGCAATGGGAAATATTTTGATTTTCATGCATGATAATGCCCCTGCACATACCAGCAGAATTGCCACAGACTTTCTGGAAACAGAAGATGTCACTGTTCTGAGATGGCTTGCCTGTTCACCTGATATTAATCCCAATGAGCATGTATGGGACTGCATTAAAAGAAGGATTAGAGCTCGAAGGAATAATCCAGGAAATGTGGATTAGCTCATACAAGCCGCTCTAGAGGAATGAGCAAACTTACCTCAAGAACAAGTTGACAATTTGATTAGAAGCATTCCCCGTCGGATTGAAGATTGTATTAGGGCTAGAGGTGGCAACACTGACTATTCAGGTAAAAAACAAGTTTTTAGTTTTCTTTAACCAACCATTCCAATTCTTTAATTATTACATTTTTAGTACGTTTTTGTTAATTTCAAGCATTTGTTACATTTTTTTTATTGTTAATAATTAAATTGGTTTAGTATAAAGTGCTTTTCAGGCGACCGGGTGGCGCAGTGGGCGAGAGTCCGCTTCGCAACCGGTTGACCCGAGTTCGACTCCCGTTGTGGCCCGAATTTTAATTAATTCGGGAGCAGCGGGAGTGACTCGGTAGCATAGTTGGGGGGGTTTTTCAAGGGTGGGGCA
>JABXWE010018279.1:0-17205 GCA_014611495.1 Limonius californicus | reverse complement strand
AAAATTAAATCAGAGGGATGCGTAATAAATTCCCATAAAATAAGAACTAAAAGTAATCACGTTTTAACCGAAGAAATGAAATGAAATATTTTATACTACGTTGAAAAAAACCCCATAGTATCACTACGAGAAATAGGTTCACAGTTTAATGTTTCTAAAACTCGGTATTTATAACACTAAAAGAATTTAAATATAAATCATACAAATTTTCTAATCACCAACAACTATTCGATAAATACAAAGAAAAATAAACCATCTTTTGTGAAACATTCTTTAATTTGCTAAGTGAACATGAATACATTTTAAATAAGATAGTTTTTAATGATGAACCAACTTTCACAATAAATGTAGAAGTCAATTCAGAAAATTTTCGGTGTGTATTATAATTCCTCATCTATCCACTATCCATTATCCTGCTAATCTTATTCCTTAGATATTGGTCCTGCATTAACCGCCATTTACAAAACTTAACTCACCGTCGGTACACTGGGAAACTTAACGTATGGCTAGGAATAGTTAGTTAAAAATAAGCTTAGCAGTCCATATTTTATTGGTGGTAATCTCAATACAGCCAAATTTTTAGAGCTATTAAGGAACGACATCATTCCGGCAATAGAAAACTTCAACATGGATGACCCGTGGTTTCAGATGGATGGAGCCCCTACGCATTCCACGAATGCTATAAGAAACTTTCTAAACGACAGACTTCCAGGACGTTGGGTCGGAAGATTCGGTCTCGTACCGTGGCCCCCGCATTCTGCAGATTTGTCCCCCAGTGACTTCTTGCTTGGGGATACTTGAAATCCAAAATTTATACAAATATTCCAATGCAAAGTATTGATGAATTAAAAGATCGTATACGTACCGAATGCTATAGCTTGAATCCTGACTATCTTGCGAATGCTGTGCGTGCTTTTCAACAGCGTTTAGGTTATTGTTTAGAAGTACAAGGTGGCCATTTCGAATACTTGTTGTATGTAACTGTTGTTTTTATTTTCATTTCCGTTTTCTGTTATTGATATTTAATATTTTATAATAATAATCGTCGTTGTTGTTTCACTCATTTTGATTTACCTATTTAATATAAACACTGCATCAAACATAACCTTTATACTTCATACATAGGCGTAATTGATGCGTTCTTTTTAAAAGTATACATAGGCAATGTATCCTAAAAAGAAAAATTCCCTGTATGATAGATTATATGACTTATTCCTAATAACTTATTATTGAGTGCTATATCAAAACTATTAACTCGGATCTTATCAAAACTAGCTTGATTATTGAAAAATATTTCAAACGTTAAATTTAATATATTTTGATTATTTTTGAAAATCGGTCTTGTTTGAAGCAATACGAAATCGCTAGATTTTCTGCTGGAGACTACTGTGGCATGCACTACCTGTATCTATCTTTATCCATCTTTATAATTTTTTTGGGCACACATAGTTTAATAGGCCGTACTTCCAAGGAAAAGCAGAAAATGGCACAGATGATTGCAAAAAATGTGTTCAGTGGAAAATGTGGGCAAAAAGAATTCCCTTGTGACTTCCAAATAGTCACGAATCGTCTACATGTTTATTACCGTTTCTTGCTCCTAAAAACTCTCCACTCAGCTCCTCTACTGTGGAAATAGACATGCAAATCACCCTGCATAAAAGCGTTTAAAGATATTAAAGTGTTCAGACATATACATGGTGTTCTATTTATTAAGTTAATGTTAAATATCTACCTTAGATTTCAGGCGAAGGGCATGCGGTCTGCGAAAGATTAAAAATTATCATTTGGGTTATTTTGTATTATACGAGAACTGTTGTCTTCCACTGTTCGTATCTAGCAGGCTGTGATATTTTGAAACAAATTTTGCTTGACATCTTAACGTAGTTGTTTACAAGTTTAATTATAGCAAAAGTAGTCAAATATAGTTGAAGGTTTTTAAAATACATAATTTTGAAGTAAAGCTTTCCCCAAGAAATCATGGAATTGAATAAAGAGCATTATCGAGCTATGTTTTGTTACATTTTTACAATTTCACGCGTGGCTTAAGCCGTAAAGAATTTTCTGAGGAAATCAATCGAGTGTTTGGTGACAAGTCCTGTTCCTTAGCTACCGTAAAGCGATAAGACAATGAATTTCAACGTGGACGACTTTCCTTAAATGACAACTTTCGAGCTCCTAAGGCAAAAACAGCAGTTATCGAAAAGGATATTGGTCTTGTACGAAACATGATTGAAGAAGATCGGCATGTTACCGCCAGGAGTATTCAAGCAACTGTAAAGATTAGTGTGAAATCAATTGACACCATTTTACACAAATATTTGATGGTACGTAAGCTTCGTGCCCGTTGGATTCCCCACAATTTGACTCCAGTTCAAAACAAACCGTATGGCATGGTACAGATCTACACTGGATCGCTTTTACAATGGGTCGTCTCATTTGGTGTACAACATCATTACATGTGATGAAAGGTGGGTATATACTGCTATGATCCCGAAAGAAAGCAACAGTCGGCAGTTTGGGTCTTTAAGAACGAATCGGCTCCAACAACAGTTGTTTGTGAAAAACGCCGAAACACAAAGATGGTTGCCACATTTTTTGGAATTACTGAACATGTTTCCACTGTAGCACTGGAGGATCGACGTACTGTTAATACTGAATGGTACACTACAGTTTGTTCGCCTCAAGTTCTCCAAAATGTTCGCGAAAAACAGCCAACAGCGCTCGGGCGCACACTGCTGCTTGAACGACTGAGTATTTGAGTGCCCAAAACATTGAAATAATGGGTCATTCGCCGTATAGTCCAGACCTAGCACCTATTGATTTTGTTTATTTCCGCACGTAAAGAATAGTAAAGTTATGGGGTTTACGTTTTACATCGGCCGAAGAAGCCGTTGACGAATTTAAAAATAAAATAAATAAGCTAACGCGGTTCTCACGGATGCAAAAATGCATTGACTGTGGAGGAGAATACTTTGAAAAATTATAAATAAATGTGTTTTGTCAATAAATTGTGTATTACTTACAGCAGAAAGAGAACAGTCCTAGTATGTGTCCGTTAACTTTGTCAGTTATGTTTCTAGTGATTACATCCTAGAGCAGTTTTGATTTGCAAAATCGGAACAGAGTGTATACAAATTGTAGTGGGAAAATATAAGTTTCCTCATTTTCTGAAAATTGTGTAAATTTCGTCAGACATGTAGTTAAAGTAGCTGCAATACTGAAAATTATTTTGTATTCTCTTTATTAGAAATAGATGTTGCGTATTTAATTATATTTGGGATTCGCGATTCGGGGACATTTCAATCTCTCTCGCATGAACATATACGCCAATGACAATTTCTTCAATTATACAGTGTATTAAGGATGTCGATTACCTAATTTTGAGGCATAAATCTAGGTGTAAAATGTAGTCAAAAATCTAGGATGATTATCAACAACTATAGCATCTTCTAAAATGTCTTTAGTGACAGTTTGTTGTAGTGTTTGACACTACATTGCATTACTGCAAAACATGGAACAATTTACTGTTGATATGTTTCAAATAATACTTAAAATTTTTGCCAGTTGCTCTCAATTGTTTTTAGTGTAAATGACAATGGCTGCTGCTATTCCCAATTTTGTTCTTAAATGTATAACATTATGCCTGGTTACTACACTGTAAAGCTTTAAAAGAGGTTCAGGCCTTTTTGATTTCATTTTGGAACTAGATTCACCCCGTGAAATTATGTGATCGATCGGTTTATTATCGAAATATGGATTGTAGCAGTGTATGAACTATAATTTTTTTATAAGTAGGTAAAAACAAACAAGTCGTTGTTTCAGTTTCTTCTTAAGATGGATTAAATAGAATTTGTTTTACACTGTCAATTGACAAATAGTATAGTAAAATCGAAATACATCAATTATATTTTAAATACATAGATATTTGCTTTGTCACTAAAGTTTTCTTCCATGTTTTTCATTAATGATTTCCAAACACTACGGTTTGTAATACCACTTTTTTATGAAACTAATATATATGATAAATATAAAATACAAAAACATGGCACAAATTAGTTTATCTTTGAAATTGCACAGATGTAGCCGACTGAAAAACTGTTAACCGTGCAGCTAAGTTTTGAGGTAAATAATTGGCCTTTGCAAAGCAAAACTGCTCCAATTTTGGATTATTATGTAATATTGAAAATACTTTATATTTCATGTTTGCAAATTTCAGATTGTTTAACATAGTCGGAAAGTCAACGTCAATTAAATTAGTAATACGTTAGATGTTGGTATATTTAAATATCAGAACTAACATCAATGTGTAACTGATGGTTCGCATATTTATATTGATACGTTTAATCAAGAGATATTTTGTTCATAATGATATATAATTTAAAGGTTGTGCAATATTAGAATTACAATGTTTACTTGGGGCTGTGAATCCTTAGTAAACATATTTTGTATTCACAGACGGCAAAAGGATATATAACATTAGTTTTGAATACTGAATAAGTGTTTACTGCCTAACTCGCTCATTCGTGTTTGAATACGTAATGCTCCAATGAAATTACTACTAACTGTAAAGCGTCAAACAAACCCGGTAAATATTTACATAAGTCTCATTTACTCATCAAAACTAAGAAAATTCCCTGTTAATATTCTGTCTAGCATAATTTGTATAAACTTAACATTTCTATTTATACACTATTTTTGATTGAAGTAATTCATGCTCGTAACCATTTTGTTTTTTAAAATAGTTGTATGTATTATATCACTTTAAACACGGTTTACCTAATAGTGGCGCAATCAACTAGGGTGTCTAACAAAACTAAAACTGTAACTAACTAAACTAAAACCTGTACAGAGAACCAGAAATATTATTAAAATATTGATTAAAGACAATAGAATTCGAACGTAAAGACCTTAGTACGTCTATATGGAGCCGCTCCAGAGCGACCTATATTTTACATACAGAGTAGATTATAAAAATACAGTTTTTAGCTACAGTTGCATTTTACATATAAAAATATAAAATTAAGCAAAACACCCCACAGCTTACTTCAAACTTTAGTTTTTGTATACTTATATGAATATATTTGAAATAAAATTGACTGTAGTATGTAAAACTTTAAAAACTATTAAATAATACAATATTAAATTTTGTTCGGCAATAGTTTAAGACAATATCTCATTTTTGTTATAGCCTTCTACACTTCTGCATGAATAAGAAGGAATAGATATACTTTTGATTAAATTAGGGCAATAATGTCTAAAAAGAAATTACATTCAATAATAACTTGAACAATTACAAAACATCAAACATGAAATTCATAATTAACTTCACATAAATAGCCCAATCAAGGAGCATTTGTTCTTGTTCTTGATCTGGATTTAGAGTTTCAGTTTCGGAACTACTGTTGGTATGCAGGTTATACCAAATCAAGCCTGTATCTACTTCTGAATCATCATTATAATCGTACCTCAATTGTTAGTTATGCGATTCTGAAAAGGTAATTTACGCATCAACAGCAACTCTCCAAATTTAAATATTTCATGGAAAAATTCACGGATAGTTAAATTTGTATATTATTTTGTAGTACCTAACTCAAAATATAACATTTTGTCCCCTTTGAGTTCGCTTTAAACCACTTAAGAAGGTCAAATAACGTAGCCCAACAAAATAGATTATGGCATCAAGACAACGGCCGAGAGAAGACAATCGATCATCACCTGTTCCAACGAGTAAACAGTTTTAAATACCTAGGCTCAACAATTGCAAACAAAAACCACATTGACAAAGAAATGGCTATTATATAGTGCTTATTTTGCTCCCCAAAACATAATAAAACCAAGGAACATCAATCATCATAAGATCCGTTAAAATGCTAGTATACAGACCAATACTGCGACCGGTTGTAACACGCGCCTGCAAACCATGTGTGTTAACAATAAACGAACAAAATAAATTAAACATGGGAGAGAAAAATCCTGCGGAAAATTTTCGATCATGGAGGCGTTTGGAAAATTCAAACTAATCAAGAATTATTTCAAATTAAGTACACATATATCAAAATATTTTACCGTATTTTAGAACTAGTTTTGGGTTTTCTTTTCGTCATTTTATTTCAATCTTGGATACATTGTCTACTAAACTACTCAAAAATGAATAAGGATATTATAATATAAAGCATATATGTTTGTATTTGGCGGCTAATGGTCGTCTATTATTGATAATTAGAGCAAGCGGCAATGTTTGATGTTAAAAAACAAAAAACAATCGAATCCAGTTGCAATTGTTTAACCGTATCATTGTCAAGTCGAGTTTGTGTATTTGATTGAAGAATCTATCCTGTCTTCTTAAGATCTTTTTGTGCATTGTTTTTTTTATTCGTGTATTACATTTGTGTACTTAATAATAAATAACAATGCAGAGAAACCATTTAACAATAAATCAACGAAATTTAGCCGTTGTTACGCACCAAAGAGGCTGATATGTTAGGAACTACGCAGAGCGTAATTCCACGTGCCCTTTCGTGCCTTAGAGAAACAGGTACGGCTGCAAGATGGCCTGGAAGTGGATCTTTTAGCATCACAACACCTCATGAGGATCGACTTCTGGTAATTAATGCAAGAATTCATCCCTTTTGAACTGCTTGACATCTACAGCAAGTGCTTCAGAGTACCACTCGATTGTTTGAGGTAGGACTTACCTCCTACCGCCCCCTGAGATGTCCTGCAAGAACGGTGGCTTAACGAAGACACTGGGTGGAATGGTTAAGACGTAAGCTTCAAGAAGCTACACCGTGGGATGATATACTGTTTTCGGACGAGTCCAGATTTTGTTTCAGCAATGATAGCCGGCGTCAAAGGGTATATAGTAGTGCCGGACATCGTACCTTACCTCAGTATATCCAACCAGTCGTTGCCTTTGGTGGTGGGGGTCTTATGGTATGGGCTGAAATTTCTTTAGGGTGGCGTATTGATCTCCACATCTTTAATGCTACACTCACGAGCCAACGTTATGCCCAAGAGATCATTATGGGCCATGTTCTGAACCGTCGCAACGCTGTTGGACGGGAATATTTAGTTTTTTTTGACGATAACGCAAGACCGCATCGTGCTCGGGTTGTCTTAGAGATAGTTCGAGATGAGGAAATAAGTCATCTTTCTCTTCCTCCGCTATCTCCAGACCTCAACCCCATAGAGCATGCATGGGACCTTTTGCAGAAACAGCTGAATCATTATAATCCGAGGCCTACTACTGTGTAACAACTGAGGGGTGTATTACTGGTACTGTGGCATCAAGTTCCACAAGAACATATTGATAATTGCATTGAGAGTATGCCAGCAAGGTGCAGAGCAGTTATTACTTCCAGAGGAGGTGGCACGCGGTATTAAAATTTAATAAATTTAAGTTCGGTGAAAGGCGACAATAACGATTTTCATTATAATTTTGTTAAATTTCTTCTTTAAACGTACCTTTGTTGTAATTTTCATGTTCATTACTAAGGAGACGTCACATTTTGTGGTTTTGGTAGTTTTTTTTATTATAAATGCAATTGGTGTTGCCTTTAACTGTCTTACACTGCAATATCGCTATTCATTTTAGAGTAATTTATATTATTTATATCGACTTGTGGCCCTGATAAATCGGTGCTCTGATGTTTTGCTGGACCAAAGCAATTAAGTACTTTAAACAGTATTATTCCTCAAATTAATTAGTTGTTCTACAGCGTAATATAGTATATTAAAGAACTAGTTTCATAAGGCCTTTTCTTAACGCACGAGTCCAAGTTTGAAAAACGAGACGCGAAGCGTCGAGTTTTTCAACGGACGAGTGCGACAAGTGGTCTTATGAAACGTGTTCTTTATACTATTTTTTCTATTGAGGAAGTTTAAGAGTATTTTAAATAAATTTATGTAGAAAATTTTACGTCAAATCGATTACTAGGGAGTTTTTATAAACACTTATGGCAGCACTGACAGGTGGCTGAAACTGACATTTCAAACTTTCAAATTCAAATCGAACTACCAACATCGTAAAAAAACAAACTTAAAACAGTACGATTATAGGCCTCCTTAACGTACTGTTTTTAAGCTAAAGCAGTGCGCTTAGAACGGCTTTATAAAACCGGAATAGAAAAAATATAAATTGGTATTGCTTTTAAGTGTTTTACGCTGCAATATCCCTATTCGTTTCTGAGTGGTTTAGTTAAAAAAAGCCGCATGATGAAATGTCATCTATTAACGCAGATACGCTGAAAACAGAAAACGCCAATTTTAGATTATTTCGTGTAACTTCAGTAGCCCTTCAATCCCAACATATTTGCAATCAATACCCGTAGGATGAGACAGCTGGAGCATGTAACACCCGTGGAATCAACTATAATGCCGAAAAAATCTTGGGACAAAGAGGAATACCACATAAGATCTAGCTGAACAGCGTAGAAGAATACCTCGCTACAGTAGGGATGTGCAGGTGAAGGCGGTATACCTTAGGTAGAGAAAACTGGAGATAATAGTTGTAGAGGAAGCCAAAGCCCTATATGGGCTGTAGTGCTAACAAAGAAAAAATTTACAAAATTAGAGGTATCTTATATTTCCTATTCAGGGAGTTCTTTCCAAGAACAGCACGTTATTTTAAATATGATGGTTTGCTTATGTTAGTTCTTATCAGAAGGTATCATCAATACGTAGCGAATATGCAAAAAGTATTTAATTAAATTAACAAATAAAATATTAATTAAGTTACTTGAATTGGGATTTCATAATGGAGATGTTAATTGAAGTGGTTTATTGATTACTATTCATAATTACTGGTAATATAATTGCTGAATGAATAAATTAAAGTATTTAAAATCTTTTGGATGTAAATGTCAAGTATTACAAACAAAATTTAGTTACCCCTCCGGGAGGGATTTACGTACACCGAAACATAGCATTCTGAAAACTCCTTTGAAAATCATTGCAGGTCAGTTAATATTTGTAAATAAATTTCTTCCATGTATCCATACTTTTCCTATACTTGTAGAACAAAAATCAAAAACTTGCACTTTAGGCTATAACGTATGGCATAGTTTTGCTGTCTGAATGCTGTCATTTACTATGTAAAGCAAATAGGAATTCAAGGTATATAGGTCTCTTTTTGCAATTCTGTAAATTCAATTTGGGAGCATAAAACATAAATTTAACATTCAAATTGTTTTATTTTGTAAATGATATTTAAAAAATATGTTGAATGTTCTACTTCATTTGATACCCCGATAAAAATTGAAAATATTTTGATATGCATGTAAAATTGTAGAAGAAAATTAATGGAAAGCCTGTTGCCGATTTTGACTATTAACGTATAACAAAAAACCAATCAATTTTTATCAATATTGTTAATTAAACTCGAAATTAAAATATCCAGATTATCACCAAATCGTGTGTTGTAAAATTACACAAGGTCTATAATCAAAGTGAAATATCACCAACGTTTTCACTACTTCCATTGTTCTTTACTAGTAACTATTAATTTCAACATTACTAAATACACCTTGAAAAAAATTTATCATACAATTGCATATCTCATTGTAATGATATTGTTACAGCATATAATTTTTATGTGTATGATAATGAAATCTGTGGTGGTAGCCTAGTTGGCAGAGCGCTTGTTAACTGGGCAAAACGTCGGGTATGACTTGGGTTCGATTCCCCATCATTACCAAAGCATTACTCTAAGATTAATGCACTATCTAAGTAACTGCCAAATGTAATGCAAAACTACGGTCACTTCAATTTACGTTTATGATGTATGTAGACTTAATTTATTTAATTTTAATTTTCACCTTATTACAATCATCATCAAGAACATAATTCACACAATCCCAGAATCAAGCTTTATCTAATTTTCTTAAAATCAGAACACTTCTAAGACTCCATAACAAACATAAGTTGTCGTATATTATACGTCTTGCCTTTTACAGTGGCTGTACCTCAATTTCCACCGTTTTTATTTTATGTAAATGACCCTATGCATCGGCAAGGGTAGGAAAAGGAATATAATGTTTTGCCGATGTAAGAAGTTACATTTAATTTTTAACTGCCAGATCGGTTTAAATCCCCTTAATGCCAAAAACGTTCTCTGAAAGTTCTGTCGTTCGGATTCGACATTAAACTGTAGGTCCTCCGGGTTTCTACCTTAACACTGAGGCGAAGCACCTATCAGAATAGAAGCTGGTGTCTAATTGTGAAACGAAAAGCTGTTAACGAATAATCAGAGCTAATAAATTGTCAATGACGCTCCAGTTTGCAATCTTTACGTTTAGTTTTGGCCGTATATTTTAACGCTACATGCAATAATCTCATGTTCACAAGATATTGCTTAAAAATTGTAATTAATCTATGAGTGAAAAAATTATTTAACCCTGTTACATAAACAAGAAGGTAATTTAAGGATAGGTATTGTTAACGTGACAACATTAACCACAGTCGTTTTTGGTGAATAATAATTATGTTGACATGCAAGATAAAACCAAGCTAGTATTAGAATGTAGTACCTACATTTTTTTTTAGTAACATTACTCACGGTACTTTTTACTAAATTATGTGACATTATCAGTGACGACCTATATGGAATGTGCAATTAAAACATTATATTTCGGCGTAGTTACATTATAAAAACGAATTTAAAACATTGTAACTTGAACATAAATTACATATTTCCTAGTTTATATTTTATCATAAGTCCAGTGTGTAAATGAGATAGCGTGCTAATTACAGAATAGTTTTGATTTGTTTACGTGTCAATTGATAGTTTCCTTAGCTAGTAAAAGCAAACAACCTAATTAACCTAGAACATCTTGATAGCAAAAGAGATAGATGCGATTTGCGGTATTTGTTAAATATAAAGTTTATGTAATGTAAGCAAGATTCCGTGCAAAGTTAAAGCTCGTAGACTGTGTACATGCTTTATGAATTTTGCAACTAGGAACTACTCGTAATATATGCATATAAAAACATAGAAACGTAGAAGTAAAAAATTATTCAACTCAGTTAGATTAACGTAGTTAATATTTATATTATTCAATCGAAAAACTACCCTTTATATGCTTCGAGTGTATATATTAGCAAAGGAAAGGTGAAATGCAAATACTATCTGACCTAAATATACATTGACCTGCTCTTTACATATAATCGCCCTGTTAAATATTAATATCACACAAATTTGTAAGAATGGGGATATCTTCTAAAAGAAAATATCCTTCAAGGGCTACTAAAGTGACTCAAAATATTGTCACCGTAGCCGCATTAATAAGTCACTTTTCCGCTTGCAGTTTTTTTCTAAATAGCAGACAACATACTCAAGATTGAAATAAGGTGAAAAAGTATTAAAAAATTATAGGAACTAATAGTAAAAATTGCCAAAAACCTAAATTTGTATATGTGGACTTAAGTTAGTGAAATTTCTTCACCTTTTACGAACTACCATCTTTTCAAAATTTCACGCATACAACCCCAGTGTCGATTTATCGAAGTTTCTTACAATCAGAACAATGCAAAGACTCTGTTACTAATTTATTTTGTACAATACTGTAAGTATTGTCTTTTACAATATGTGGTTCGCTGTTGAGTATTCAGGTAGATGGCATACATTAAAACAAATACATATAATGGTTTGTCGATGTAAAAAGTAACATTTAATGTTTGATTGCCACATCCGTTTAGGATCCCCTTAAAACAAAACAAAAATATGTAGTTATTACAGTTATTTTACTTCCGATGCGAATAATAAAACATTTTTCCGTTGAACATATTTACTTACTATCACATATTTTCTACCAACATTTTGCCCCTGTTTATATCTATAAAAAATTTGTAATTTGATACATTTTAGTTTTTGTATATCATATCTCTTTACAAGGGCATATTTGTTGGAACCTTATTACATCTTATGAGAACACAAAACTAGCCGGATTTGTAAATTCAGGATATCCGTTTGTTATAATTTTTTCAGTACTTTAATAAATAATCTTAATTTTCGTTTTCCAATTTAGCACAAAACGTTTACTTTCGATGATTTTTCAAATAATAGTTACCTAGGTATAAAATCAAGTTATAGGAGTGCTCATCATTTTAAATAATTACTGTTAGTTTGTTGTGGTAATTGTTGTGACAGTGTCTCACGACACAACCTAAGAACAATGATCTTAAGCAATAAATATTACTAAAAAACATTTATTTCGCAAACCTGTTTTTTGTTTACTTCCTAATCCACACACTTTTAACATTTCTGCAAAACTAGACCAGACGTTTATATTTTAATTGAGCGAGATCCAGGACGCGGATTTCAACGCATCTCTATGCACTTAGGCCATATTTGGCGGATTGTACACCCTAACTATGAATTTTGCCTATACGTTAGAAGGCCCACTTTGAGATTTTTCCCCGCTAAAAAAATCTCACCGACCTCAGACAGGATCGAACCCGCGCTTTTAGATCTGTAGGCAGGTACACTAATCACTAGATCACCGAGGCCGACCGATCAGTCGTTTACATCCGAGATTGAAACAAGGTGAAAAAATTATCACATAAATCACAAGGAGTTGTGATAAAGATTGCCAAAAGTAGTGCAACAATTCTGCAAAATCAATTTACTTTTACGACATATATGGACTTAATTTAGTCAAATTTGTTCACCATCCTTTGAAAACATAATGCACACACCCCAAGATTGGTCTGATTTTCTTAGAAACAGAACATTGCCAAGACTTTGTTAGCAATTTGCTTTATTGTATATTACGTATTGCCTTTTACATTAGCCACAGTTCGCAGCGTTCAGGTAGTCTGCCCTAAGAACTGAAAATGACAGGGAACGAATACAATGTTTTGTCGATGTAAAAAGTCACATTTAGGTTTCGGTTGTCAGATTGCTTTAGGATCTCCTTAAACTAGATCATAAGGCCTGTATGGCACGACACACATTTTGTACAAAATTATGCTCAAAATTTGGAACAAAATTTTGTACAAAATTCTGCATAACACGTACTACACATACAAACTTTTAAACAAAATTTTGTACAAAATTCTGCAAAACACGTATTACACGGAACAGAATTTTGCACAAAATTTTGTAAAAAAAACTTTCGAAATAGTCATGCGACTGTTGAGTAGAATTCCAACAAGATTTTGTATTAGGTTAATGCACAAGTTCGCAGCGCCTTTATTTATTTATTTTACATGAACGCACGACAAAGCAAACAAGCTGCATCGATACGACGCGAGGCCGACGTTGTACAAAATTCTGTAGGTTTTAGAACATGAATCTGCAGAATTTTGTATAAAATTTTGAACAAAATTTTGCTGCGTGATACAATACAGAATTTTGTAAAGACACTTTGAACAAAATTCTGAACAAAATTCTGTGCCATGTCTAAAATAATATAAATAATCTCTGAATTATTTTTATAAGGTAATATTTACGATGGTGAAAAGGAAAAAAGGTAATTATCTTCTATATTGCCCAGTTTTAGTATACTTATGCTATATTACTAAAAATAGTTTACTTATGGACAACATATTGCATAACCGCTTGAAGGACGTTCGGTTGATTAGCATTTATTTCGTTTGTTATGTCCCTTTTTATCCCTTTCAAATTTCTTAGCATATTTACATACACTCTGTTTTTAAATAACCGTAAAGATACTATGCTAGCACAGAAAATTTCGGAGATCTTGCTGGCCGTGAAATGGTATTTTTTTTAAATCAGCCTATTTCGAAAAAATCACGTAAAGTATCCATATTCAGTCTTGCAGTATAACTTGTGACGTCTTACTGAAGCGAATATTCTCCATATTGTCTTGAATTTGATAAAAAGAATGTTTGCGATCTCTTCCACGTAGCTCACAGAAGTATCAGATACAATCCGGGTACCATCCGGGCATTTCTCAAAAATTAGGTGTAATCTCCTAGAGGAGGAATTGGCACACCACACGGATACTTTAGGATTATGTAAAGGTCGCTGGTAAATTTTACGGGAATTATTTTCAGCCCAACAACGGCAGTTTGGCTTATTTACATCACTGTTAACATAAAATTGTGCTTCTTCACTTATGAAGAAATAATTTTCAATATCTTGATGATGGTTAGAAAGACTCGTAAAATAGCTACAACGTTCAAGTCTGTTAATCTTATCTTGTTCACTTAATTCCTGAACTACAGCATTTTGTACGGGTGAAAATTTATTATTTTTAACATTCTTAGCATGCTTTGGTCTAACAAATTAAGAGCGGTAGCATGCTGAACAAGCGATCTTTTTGGGCTAACCGTGATTGCATTTCTTACTCTTTCGTTGTAAAGATCTTTTACGCAGACCTTGGTCTTCCATTTGACGTTTTGTCTGCAACTGAACCTATTTCTCAACAGTACGAATCCAAGACAAAATAGTGTTATGCTGAGGAAACTAACCGACAACAAACTGGCGTCGAAAACACCTCTGAACAGCAACGACAGAATTAAATTGCATACATTTTAAAATACAAAAAATGCGGTGTTCTGTTATCTGTTGTCCAACGCTCCATTATTGCACTTTGTCAAAGTGTAAAACAAAATCTCCACTATACTCTTTCATTTAATAATGCGGCCGTAATAAATAGTTTATTAGATTTTCTCTTATTATAGAAATAAAATGGGTAATTCATTTTGGCGGACCCTGTATACAGCAAAGCAAAAACGAACTTTAAGCAATATCTAATCCAACTTTCTGATTAATCTTATAAATCTTTAAGGAAGAAAATTTGTGAAATGAATGTAATCCGTAGAAAGCATCTTATAAGAGCATGTGAAAGGAAACGAAACGTAGATGGGTCGTTGACTACGTTTAAATTTTATAAAAAAAGTGTAAGTGAGAAGGTGGTTAGTGGTGTTTACACATTGGTATTACAGAAATTTTTAATAGGAAAACTTCGTGGTGTAGATTCAAATTTCGAGAAAAGAAATTTTGATTTTAAACTTATATCTACAGGGTGTCCCAAAGCATACGGGAAGTATTTCGAAGATGAATTCCAGAACTTGTTTGGAGTCGAAAAGTCCATACGAACATATGTCCTAAACGCAACCGTTAACGAGTTATTGTTTATTTCATAATTTATGTGGCTAAAATTTTAGTTAAATGAATTTTATGAATTAAATCTTTTTTTAATACATTATATTATTATTTATTTACAAGAAAAATTCAAAATTATCTCCATTGTGTTCGATACACATAGCCTCACGTCGCAGAAGAGATCGCTGCGTTCTTAATATAGTTGCTGGGTTATTCCTAATAATATAGCCAGCCTGCTGTATTATTTGGCGTAATTCTTCTACATTGTGCACTTCAGTTGCACAAACAATCTGTTGCATGTCACCCCAAAAATACAAATTTAATGGAGTCAGGTCCGGGTACTACGGGTTCTCCTACTTCAATCCATCTTCCCGGAAAATGTGGGTTATGCCAAGCTCTAACACAAAGCCATTGATGTGCTGGTGCCCCATAGTGTTGATACCACATTATACACCTAATATTTAAAGGCACATCTTACAGTAATAAGAGTAAAGAGTTTTCAAGAAAATACTCTTAATTCGCACCATTCAAACGATGTGGCTTTTCAAATGGTCCAATCAGACTATCATTAAGAATACCAGCTATCATATTATATTAACAGTAAATTTATGTTGAAAATGCAAGCGCCTTCTTAAATAAAGATTTTCTGCAGCCCATGCATGAAAATTATGATAATTATTTATACTATCTCGTGTGAAAGAAGCTCCATCGGCCCATAAATAATGCGGTAGGTTTCGATTATTTTGTACCAATTACAAAATCTTAAACGAGCTTCAAAATTATTACCTAAAACTTGAACTCTTCAGTGATGATATGGATGTAAGCGAACACTTCCTATTATGCTCCAACCGCGAATATTCCGGTACGTAATGCAATTCTTCGTACACCTAAAGACGGATCTTCTTGTAATAAATCAATAACATGTTCATCATCGTTTATGGGTCTACGGACAACTCCAAAGTGCCATGTTCCCTCAGCTGACGATGTGAATTAAAGAAAGCTGCACGCGTAGGCTGTCTTTTATTGGGATATCTTCTACGATATGATTGTTGTGCTGCTAAAGCATTTCCACCACACAGACCCTAAACATAATGAATATCTGTATATTCTTCATTTGAAAATAACATTGGCATTTTGAATCACTGGCGAATTACGATGAGATAAGGATACAAAGATAGCCAATAACTTCAGTATCACAGTAATACACTAACAAGTTACAAACAATAATTTGTTAAAAACAATTTTCAAATGTTACCAAACGCGATCATGTCAACTAAATCAGTATTTCAGAAATGCGTTGAACTAAAGTTTTAGCCACATAAATTATGAAATAAACAATAACTCGTTAACGGTTACGTTTAGGACGTATACGTATCTGGACTTTTCGATTCTAAATACCTTTTGGAGTTCATCCTTGAAATATTGCCGGTAGATTTTGGGACACAATGTATACCGGGTGATTTACACAAGGGTACGAGCCTATGATTCGAAAGATACACAGCCCAAAATATATATCATAAGATACTGCGATATCTAAATTTTTTTGGCGGTATTACGATCGTAGGGGTGTGTTCCTGTGGTTTCTTTAAAATTTTATTCTACTCAAATTTTACACAAAGTAAGTGTGAACGAAAACAGCAAAGTCTTATTTATATTTATAAATTTAAATATAATCGATTTAGATAAAAATCAGCGTTAACCTGTTTCTCCACCTGGCTACATAGAGACGATTGCACAGGTTAACATCATAAATAACATTAATTAACCTATTGTTAAGCGTTCCAGTGAACTTTAAGTGCAAGAAAACGTATTCAGCTAAAAGAAATTCATTGAACAGAAATGCGACTAGAATCATCATCGAAATTTTACAAATCTTTAAATGTCAGCTAAAAATTCGGTCCTGGCAATACGGTTCTCTTCATAGGTTTAGTATATAATGTTTGTAATCGTCTGTAAATAGCCAGATAAAGAAAAAAATTATCGCTAAATTTTAAACGAAGCGACTATACTACAAATACCAGAAAATAGAAGTATAACAATTTATTAATTTTTTAAACTATCAAGCAGGTATGTCTCATTCATAATACAGTCAATCAAAATTTAGACATCGCAGTGTCTTGATATATATATATATA
>JABXWE010018278.1:0-11717 GCA_014611495.1 Limonius californicus | reverse complement strand
CGTTGATAAGTAGAATTAATGCGCCCTGCACTGTAGTCTTTTATAGATAGGCACTTTTAAGGTATCAAGTTTATCGCATTTATGCTGCAAAATCAAAGTCTTTTTATCATGTTATCTAACTGGACATTGCCCAATGAGATACCATCTCAATATAATAAGCAAAGCTGAGGATAACGATTCTGTGAAGAAGCGACTGAAAAAGCGGAATATATTGTTTACAATTGAAAAATTATAATCTGCCAAAGGTTTCAATACCCCGGAAAGGTGTGTTCAACATCTAAACAAGTGAACAAAATAGCTCCCCGGAAAGTCAAGTTTGTAAGAAGTTTAGCACTTGAAGAGTTTTTTTAGACCAGAAAGGTTTCACAAAAGATCTCAACAGGTCGAAGCGAGAAGAGGCCTGAACAACCTCCGATACAATCTGCATGTAGGATCAAAGATAAAAAATTGATCCAAGAGGAGTGCAAAAAAAATCAGAAAGAAAAGACAAAATGTTGATGAAGGATTGAGTAATAAAAGCGGCCTAAGTGAATCCTAAAAGCACAACTACCACAATATAGGCGCACAAGATAACGTATTAATACGATAGAAGATATAGAAAATAGATAGCAGCAGTATTTAGAAAATATGTACAACGGCAGTAATATAAACTCATATACAATAATAGAACCATTGAATAAAGTCGAATAACAAATTAGCAACAAGAAAACTGCAGAAGTACACCAAACAGAAATACAGGGACCGGCAGAAAAACGGGACGGTTTTGAAATGGTTTTAAAAATTACGAAATTACAACAACATACATTTATATTACGAAAAATGAGAGAAAAAGAATTGCCATTTACTAAAATATATCTTTAATTACTTTATTTGAAAATTATGTCTGATAAGTGACGACCACCACTTCTGACACAGTGCTGCAGCCGTGTTCGGAAATTTCTCATCGCCCTCAGTACCATGTCGTTTGGTATGGCTCGTATTTCATTACGAATTGCTAATTTTAATTCTTGAATGGTACGTGGTCTTCTCACGTAAACTTTCGACTTCAGATATCCCCAGAGGAAATAATCGCACACCGTGAGGTCTGGTGAGCGCGGAGGCCAAGCGAGGTCTCCATTTCTGGAAATGACACGTCCCGGAAATATTTCTTGAACCACGGCCATTGACGCTCTCGCCATATGTGCAGTAGCACCATCTTGTTGGAACCATATGTTTGCAGGATTGATTCCATTCCGAGCCAACTCTGGTGCGAGGAAGTTATTCAGCATTTGCACATAACGAGCTGAATTAACAGAAACAGCGTGTCCGTCCTCTTCATAAAAATATGGACCTATTACTCCGAAATTTGCTACAGCGCACCAGACCGTCACGCGTTCACAATGAAGTGGTCTTTCGTGAAGTTCACGAGGATTATCCGCCGACCAATATCGAAAATTTTGCCGGTTTACATACCCAGAGAGATGAAAATGGGCTTCATCGGACATTAGAACGATACTGTTATCATTAAGAATGTTCAGAATTGACTGGGCACACTCGCTTCGCATTTGGTAGTCACATTCACTAAGTTCTTGGACTGTCACGATTTTATATGGGTGAAAATGGAGGTCCAGGTGAAGCATCCTTCGAGCACTACGGTCTGATATGTTCAGAGCAGCAGCGTGTTGGCTGGCCGACCGACGCCGACCTGGACTCCCTTCAACTGCCTGTCGCAAAGCCTGGACATTTTCCGGAGTACGAACAGATCGTGGGCGGCCAGGAGGTTTCTTCTTCGCAGCCAAAGATGTTTGCCTAAAATTTCTGACCCAGCGCATTATTGCATTTCGGCTGGGTGTAGCACCATGCCGACCGATATTGAACTGTCTTCGGAACAATCGCTGAGTATTGACTACAGAATCACCAGTTTTAAAGTAGGTTTCTACTGCGAAAGCACGGTGGCTTGGGTTCCACTGCTGCATTTTAGCTGTCACTAAATTAAATGGCGTTGATTGAAGCAACCAATTGTCTTTTTCTACGCCGCCTACCTCAAATAGGAAAAACGTAAAAACCATTTCAAAACCGTCCGGTTTTTCTGCCGGTCCCTGTAGAAAATATGTGTAAAGCACTACTAAATTAAGCTCAAAAGGTACAGCAATTCTTTGCCCATTAAACCAAATTTACTTCTTATATCATTTATTTGATCTTAATGGTGGGCTCTAAATTTGAGATATTTCATTTTAATTTAAAAAGAATTAGTTTAACTCCATATATTAAAAATTTTGGGGGTGTTGGGTGAAAGTTGATTTATGGCCAATTCGCAAATTGGTTAGACTAGAATTAAGCACATGCCTCTTACTGTTACCAAAGTAAGGCGACTTCAATTGGAACACATTGTATACATACAGTTAGTTTGTTCGAGGCTTACCGCTTCATTATATTAAAAGCTTTCATGGCAGGTTGAAGACATCGGAAAATTATTTATAAGGAATAATTGGATTCCTCAAAAACCTGCAAGTCAATTTTGTATATAGTATTTCTACATAATTCGGCAGTGGTGTCTCCACTAGTACGAAATAGTTTGTAACCTGTAACCGTTTCCACTAAAGAAGTAGAAAAACTAGCTTTTTATCAGCTTTTAACTGAGAATTTTAACTGAAGCTTGTTTACTAGAAGGTATGGCATAAGCTAAGATCTAATGACTTCAGCAATGTATGTTGTGTAATATCGAGTCTAAAACGTCAATATTAACTCGATCCCTCCAGCAGCCTCGCATTAGAAAGTGTTACATTTTTTTACGGATTTGGCAAGGAGTACAATCTGAATCACTAATATACATTTTGTATAATTTCTTGGCCAATGTTTTTTGATGTTTCTGCACGAGACGAAGGTGCTTCCAAATGTGGCCTTGTTGCTTCTAACGAAACCCTAGCTCACAACGCATACAACATGGATCAACAAAAATTAATAATTAACCAGTTTAATTGCTTAAAAACTCTAATCGGCACCATAGGTACATAATATTTTTATATTTACAAGCTGTAAAATTCCCTATCGTAAACATCTTCGCGCAGTTAGTAGAACTGTTTGTAAACAGTTTGTACTTGATTGGAATAGGCTACAACACAAGAGATACATAATGACCTGAATTCAGTGGAGTTATTTGGGACACAGACTGTGCACGAGAAGCAAACAACAGATTTTACACACATGCGCCAGACAAAACACCTTTCAACGTAGCAATGTAAGAGCTTTAACTGTATCTCAAATTTCAAAGCAGCTGCAGAAGAAAAATAGTGGACCTCACGGTGCATCTTAAAAGCAGCACGGCGGTAAAGTGAAATGAACTTTTGTAGAAAGTAAAAAATCATGCGCCGATAATGCTTGTAAAAAATTAAGAAAAGTTGCATCATCTTCTACTAATGCGGATATTTCGAAATTTACAAAAACATCAAAAGACTGTTAACAGAAAAGATAAAAATTTGGAATGGATTCTTTACTGGCAACCCATTCAGGTGTTATTAATTTACTGTATGATTAAAAAAAATATTCTACATTTCGTAGACGTACAACCAATTTCATAGAATATCTTCTATTTTATATATTTAAACTACTGGTCCTTCAACAATAACCATGGTAAAGCAGTTCATTTGAATTTTCCTATACGTATGAATTATTAAATATGATTTAATGCTAGCTTAAATTTTGAATATTTCACAAAAATAAAGAAGGCCAAACTTACCATAATCGTTCCTCAAAAAAATTATGTTTTGCTAATATAGTGACTACAGGTTTAAGCGACAAAATCAACGAATCAATATTCGAGTCGAATTGAGATATTCAAAAATAAAACCGCTTTAAAATTGCAAATTAACATTATAGCAGAAAAACATGTCTTATGTCCGTTTCCCGTTTTCCAAATTTATTACTATAGTTAGTTCGTGTAGCGTCAACAAATTTTTAATGTTCCTCTATATTTAAAATTCCAACTCATACATACACATTAACAATTAATATGTCAATCAATAGAAACATTGCAGCAACGATAAAAATGTATGAATGTGTTAAATTGTGTTCCATAGTGCCGTGTAGGTTAAAGAAATAAACCTGCATATTTTATTAACCCACTTAATCGCTTATAAATGAACCATTCCAGAGTTTAATCCAATTATATTATACGAGATTGACCTAATATTAAAATCCATTTCATCCACGAAATCAAATCATAAAAAATAACCAATCTAGGCATGCAAACGAGTCGGCTTTCATCGTCTAGTCTCCAATATTTTCGCTGTTTTCCAGCTATAAAATAATTTAGCCTTTAAAAAACGCCTACTTAGTATGTATACTACAAAAAATTCAAGCCTTAAATCCAGATCAACGGATCGAACTTTATCAAGAAGTTATTAAAACTTCGACAATGGTTTCACCTGGGATTTAACTTATAAACTCCAGCGAAACATTTATTAGCGGTAAATTATTCATAACCGAGCTGAAAAACAGCAGAGGCAAATCCGCTAATAACTTTACTTTTTGAAAATTATTCCATTTCATGCCAAATGAAAACTTGCGTAACATAGTGCACGGAATGGCTATCTAAATTTTCCTTCTGGTATGGTTGTTAGGAACAAATACGCCAAAAATTCGCCTTGCAAAGTAATTTTGAAATTGTAAAATACCTTTTTTGTTGGAAAACAGAATACTAGTTCAAAAGCTGCAAAAATAATCAGATTAACGGTCTCGTTTACAAGATATCCATAATTTACAAATTTTTAAATTTTTCGCGCATGTTTAGAAACACCCTGTATTGTACAGTTCTTGAAATATACAGGGTGAATTTTTACTTATATCTACTAATACCACTCAGTTTCTTCGCAATACCATGGCGGACACGATGACATGATTCGTTGATTTCCATTGCTCACTGTTTTGGAGAAATTAACGATTACCTTTTTATTTTTAATCGCTTTTTAAAATTTTTACATAATATGGCATCATTTTATAAAGAATCCAAAAAAATTAAAAATACACAAGGTGTTCTATTTAAATATATTTGCAGAAAAACAAAAGTACATATTACTGTTAATTTTGCTGATATTTTTATTTTCGTATTTCTTGTTTGAAAAACGATATCAGCCTATTAATGTTAAACTGCCTAAAACTTCAATTTGGGGTGCTATAATACAGTGTCAGAAAAGTATTGGAAGTAATTCTTAAGTTTCCATAATTCCTTAAATGTAGAAACAGCAATTAGGACACTTCAATGTCTATACATTTTCGAAAAAAAAGTTGTCTGTTAATGGCAAATAAGATGGGCTGAGAATTGCATGAGAAATCCAAAAATTTTAAATTTTAGGGTGATTCATTTAAAATAATAATGTAACAAATAATTTCTGATTAACAGCAGACATTGGAAAACCCAATAATCCTAACCAATGTAATCTTTTACCAGCACAGTATAATTTCCATGAATATATCTTTGTTAATTTTGGAGTAATCAGCCAGCTAGTATTCGTACAAACACCCTGTAGTAGCCAGATATTTAATTTCTTGTGGACTGCATATTCCATATCAAAATCATATACATTTGCTTTTAGAATCCTATAACCAATCAAATGATTTTACATGTTAACACATTTGTGTGTGTAAACATGGCTCTGTAAGTGGCTTTTACAATCGAGGTTATAATTTATAACAGAACGCATCGTTGCCTGCGTTATTTGGGTAATTATGCAGCAATTACACATTAAAAGTCTGAAATACCAGCCCGTCTGTCAATAATACCTTAAATTAGTTTCAATTTTATTATTATTTCAGAACGAGCAACCTAATAAAAATGAATATTGTCACCGTTGGGCACCCAAAATAACCATACGCCTATAACGTAAGTCGGTGGTCGTACGCTAGAGGTCGGCCCGTTCGATATTTACGTTGTTGGTTTGGCGTTTCTTTTCCTAGTGCCGGATCATGGGATTTTTAACGGCCGTGCTCCCTAGCAAGCCAATGGCGAGGTATTCCTCTTAACAAATCTTCTCTGGAGTAGAAGTGTTTACCCTGCCGGCGGTTCGGAGCCCAAGTTAAGCTGTAGGTCCTCTATGTTTGCGGTAATGTGCGAGAAGATCGCAACATCTCTTAAGTGACAAACCATATCTATAATTTGTCCATACAAAAAAAGAGAAAAAATCTTCTTTCCGAGTATCGAACTTATATATATAATATATTCGAATTTAATCAGTTCAATTGATGTTGTAAGTATCACTATATACACGGTGTGTAATTAAAGTGCACAAACCTGCAAACGTTGTTATACTCTAAAATTTCGAGTATACCAACAGAACATGGACAGGTTTTATCATTTAGAGTCTAAATGATACTATTTTTAATCACTCTATTTTTGGATCTGTTTTGCTTACTTTTATAGCTAATTGCAATGCAATGAATAATGTTCTAATTTTAACATCACACTCTGAACAGCAAACATTTTTTTATCTGCATGCAATAACAATTTGCTATCTCAATACATGATTGTAAATGTACACATAGGCTTTAGTTGTGTACGCTATTTCCATAGACTGTCTTGAACTACATAGTAAACAAGTTTTGGGTTCGTTTACATTGTTTAACTACAGATTTAGTAATCGGGAGCTTAATTAGTAAGAAAAATATCTAAATTGGATAGCCTACAAAAATTGTTTAGTTTTATTAGTTATAACAAGGTATAAGACTTAACACATTCGTATGTGCAATAATATTAATTTGTATCACTACCAAATTAATTATTAAAAAACAAGTTTACTGACAGTATCTTTGTATATCAGCAACATATAAGCAATCTGAAACCTTTCGCACGACATAATAACGGAAATGCATCCTGTAAATTTGCTAAAGATTAATAAGAGTCAATTTAAATATTTAAAAACCAGAACCTACAGGATACGAAGATAAATAGGATACGGTTCATAAGAAAACAGCCCACGAGGATGTCCGACTATTAAGTGAAACTCCTTCCTTAAACCTGATCACCCTTAAATTAAGTTTCTTTCTATGACTGTTTGATTCAAGAATAATTCATGCAAAGGTTTGTTATTCAACAGTAAAATTAGAATCAACAGGAAGGTGTGTCTACTTAAATATCAGGAAACCTTGTACTTGTTTATCTAACGATCACGTGAGTTGCCATATTTTGAGACTGAAACTTCACACAAATTCGATTGGTACCTAAAAAACCTGTTGTGCGACATTCTAATTAAGAGGTGATATTTTGTCTCTCTATTAGAAGTTAACATGCAAGAAAAATTGGTATTATTTCCAATTAATTAAGAAAACATTAAAAATATTATTTTGAGTTAATTGATATATACACAGTGATTTTTTAAAAAAATCAATTGCAGCAAGCCTAGAAAAAAAGCTATTCCGTCTGCAGTCAGCTGTAATGAGCTTTGAATAACATTTACCTGTATGTCAAACTGTGTGACAGTTCAGGTAGTTAAAAATTTTAGCCCAACAAAATGTGAAAATGAACAAGTATTTAGTTGCAACTGATTTGTAATTTATGAAGGTAAGTAAATTACAGGTTTTTCGTCAACATTAATTATTGGCAGCTATGCTGTTACAATTTTCATATTGTCAGATTCTAAAGCTTAATATAGACGGGACAAACCCTAGGCTACTGCAATTGACTTTTTAAAAAATCACTTTGTACATAATTAATGGCCTATTTTAGGTTTTTACTCAGTAGAAAGCGACATTTTCATAAAGCAATTACATGTTGGAGACCAAAAGTAGTACTTTGATGAACTGATTTGAATTGGTATACATCTACAAAGTGGTAGAGGTTTTATTCCACACTAAATAGTATTTTTACAATGCAGCTACTTAGAAATTATTTTTCCTTGCTTTACATAACTTTTCATAGTCTATCCAACCCTTTACTCAAGAAAACTACATTACAAAAACAAAGAAGCAACCAACGCTCAATACTTTTTTTTTATAAAATAACGTATGTGTTTCAGTATGGAAAAGCTTACTAAATTCTGCATGTTAAAAATCCAATAAAATAAAAACAAAAAGTTAATTTACCCATAAATCTGTTATAAAAAACAAAAGCACCATTGAGAAATACATAGCATACAAGAAAACAAAAGTGGTAAGTGTTAACTGCTTAAAGCAGCAACCGTTGTTTTTATTTCATTAAATTGGTAATTATATTACTCAGTTTGGTGGACTATATCTTGACTAGACCCCTACACAAAAATAAAATATTGCATGATCTGGTGACCTTGCTGGCCAATTTTACACTACGTAAGTCTATTCGTTTAAATTAATTTTTGAATAAAACTGATAATACATCTAAAAAGAAAAACAAAACAAGGAAAAAGGCCGTTCAAGAACACAAGGAATGAAAACAATAAAAACAGCAATGGGAGACAGGAATTTAGTACACGAAGATTGGCAGAACAAACAAATTTGGAAATAGGGATGCACGAAACGGCACTGAAGCTGTAGAAAACTTGCTTATTATTAGTATTACCTTTAAAATCAGATTCTAAGAATATATTCAATTCCACCGTTTACAGTTTTTCTAATGACAATTTTCTAGAGATAAGGATTGAATAGAGTACGAAAAAGTTTACATTCTATACTAAATAGTAATTTTACAATGGAGCTGAGTAGAAATTATTTTTCCTTATTTTCACATAGTTTTTTTGGTACTCTATCCCACCCTCTCTCGTCCCACTGCTGGGCACCGGCCTCTTGTCTGCCACGTGTTTCTCCTAAGCGCTAAAGTAGCAACGCGGGAGACCTACAGTTTAACGCCGAGTCCGAAAGACAGAAATTCCAGAGAAGATTTTTAGCATTAAGATCCCACGGTTGCAAACCGAATTGGGAAATTGCGAGGGGTGGGTTGCAAAATAAGATTTTTATACGCTACTTGGTAATGCTTAGGTTTCAAACCTAAGCGATAATCGCCATTTCGCTTAGAAACCGAGCGCTCTACCAACTAAATTACCACCACCCAATTACGCCACTACCACCTAAATACTATTGGGAAATACATAATATACCAGAAAACAGAAATGGTCCACAATGTTAACGAATGCAATTGTATAAAGGGTCAACCATTGCTTCTATTTCTCTAAATTCTTCATTATATTAGACTCAGTTTGGTGGATTATATCTTGACTAAACCGCCACATAAAAATTTACTATTGCACAATATGGTGACCCTGGTGGCCAATTTTTAACTGGACTACGTAACCTATGTGTTGTTTAACTTGAGTTTTTAAATCCAAACGAAAATACATTTGAAATAAGAATCTAACAATTTATTCCATTCCAACGTTTAGTGCTTTTCTAATAACAATTTTCTAGAGGGACGGGTTGGATTAAAGTAGAAAAACTACGAAAAACTATTACAAAAAAAAAACATTTTTTTGAATGATAAAGCAACCACCCTATATACTCAGTAATATACAGTAAATAATAGAATAATAATACACAAATGAGTTACCAAATTAATTCCATCGAACTATTAAAAATTCATATTTCTCAACACTAGTTTTACTTTTAAGCGAATTCTAAAATAGAGTGGAGTTTAAAATATACGATTAAGAATTTTGAAAGCTATGCACGGTTACCGCGCTAACAATATATTCTGCAAACGATAGTAGAAACTAACCAAAAAGCCCTCCAGCTCCTATTAATTGACTAAGTAATAAAAGTATCATAAAATGTATATGAGGGAGCACCCATGTTCATGCAAATCAATGATTTTATTTTATGAAGGCCAAATGTGTTTTGTTGATTGCTATGCATTACCTGCATCGACTCTTTAGAAGAGTATAATATTGCCCGACTTTAAATACCCTGTTTAATATACAACATAATTATGTAGATACTTATCATACGAAGACATAAATAAACAGTAATAATCCTAAAAGTATTACACTTCCGATTCTTATTATCCGAGTTTGGTTTAAAAATACCAATTAACAGACAGGTAAATATAGTTAACACAATAGATTGCTATTGCTCTATTAACTTCGTATTTACAGTTAGGTAGCCTTTTAACAGGACACGGTTTTAAACCAGGGATGAGCAACCCGCGGCCCGCGGGCCGCATGCGGCCCGGCTCACTTTTTCGTGCGGCCCGTCAAAGCTTTACTTTTTAACTTTTTAAATATATAGTTCTATGTGTTAAATTAGAAAAAAGGCCATTCAATTACAAAAAATATATGAATATATTTTAAAGCAGTTCCGATTTCATAAAAATTGCACTTTTGAAGAAGCCATTTACACAAATCGTGCCTACGTACATAATTCGCTGGTTGCAAACCTTGAACGCGTTGAACGTGGTAAGGGTGTAGTCCCTGATCCCGCAAAATCCGCCAAACAGTAGAATGGGAAACGCCAATTTCTAACGCAAGTCTTCTAGTGCTAACACTAGGACTTTCCTCTACTAATTCCAAGACATGCTGTTCTACATTAACAACCCTTTCTGCTCTTGGACGACCACGATGATGGTTTTGTGGTTGATACGTGCCATAATCCCGTAAATGTTAGACTGTTGTAGTAAATGTACGGCTGTTTGGAATGCGGCGCTGAGGATATCGCTCTTAAGTACATTTGCCTTGCCCTTAGAGCGTTTCTTTAAGCTTCCCCGTAAATAAGAACATCAGAAAGTTCAATGTTCGTAAAATTTTTCGTTTTAGTAGAAACACTGCGTGTCAGCTTCAACAACAGACTGAATAGAAATTACTGACGTACCCAATAGTATTGGTTTGTGGCAGGTGATAAGACATTTTTTTGCACTTCTACCTTACTCTCCTTTGCATAGCATGTCTTTGAACTCAAGTATTTGTTATCATTCTGCGGTATTCAAACAATTTTGGGTCAAATTTTCAATTATTATTTTCTCATATCTTAAGGGTCCCATTGCCAAAGAAATGTTTTTTCTAGTTTGTATATATTGTAATCTACCATCGGATTTAATATTTGTACTTATTTCTGATACACCCTGTATAGACCAATTGATTGCAAAGAAGCAATGCCAAACTTCTCATTAAAATTTGTTTAAGATTTCTTCCCATAATAATTACTTTTTGATATTTTAATACTATTTCTATTATATGTTTTATTTGTGTTTTTTATACAGTTGTTATTTTGTTCATTTTGTTAATAACGAGATAATTTGAGTTTATCATCTAGTGTTCATATTTTAATACGTTTCATATATGCGGCCCGCACAACATTTTTAAATTTGTAGTTGGCCCATTGTAAAAAAAGGTTGCTCATCCCTGTAATAGCATTTCTTTGTAATTTTATTTATCTTCAGAACTTGAACATTCTAGGTTTAGAATAACTTATTATATAATATATATGTAAAAACTTAATATGAAATTCTTATTTTATATTTAACTTCTTTTTAATAAAAAGATTTAGGAAGACCTTGTTATTGTATTTCCAATTAGAATTATTTAATATAGGTACAATTAATAATATTGAAAACCTCGCTGCAACTAAGAGTCATCCATTTTTTGCAAATTTTTTAAAATGTAATGTTTAGGACCAACAATAGTTACCTTATTGTTGCTGGAAAGTTGTCAATTATTGGCTTAATATTTTTTGTATCATATAATTATATTGTACAGTAATTAGCAATTACTGCGTAATACAACCCTGAAACATTTGTAATGATTAATTTCGAACAAATATTGTCCATTAAAAATGCAAACTCCACCTTT
>JABXWE010018274.1:0-12305 GCA_014611495.1 Limonius californicus | reverse complement strand
TTTTGAGACAATTTCTCCAATATCAAAATTCTAGTGAAAATGTGACATTCGTGTACCTAGAAGAAACGTGGATCTACCAAAATGGATCCACGAGTCGTCAATGGGTAGGTACACGAAACCGATCTTAAAAGTAACCCAGCCAAAATTAAAAGTGAGGGGAAGAGGTTCACGATTTTGAATGCGGGATGTAATTTAGGCTTTTTGGAAGGGTGCGACATGTTACTAGACTCAAAGAATAACGACAGGGACTATCATAAAACTATGAATGGGGAAATTTTTCCAAATTGGTTGGTTAATCAGCTGATTCCTGCTTTGGACAAGTTGCAAGGAAAATTTGTCGTGGTTATGGACAACGCACCTTATCATTCAGTGCAGTTTGACAAGCCGCTGGTTAGTAAAAATTACATTAAACAAACATTTAACCTAACTTTAAAAAATGTGTATGTAATTAATTGCTATAGTCCTATAGAACATAAGGATTAAACACTGGTAGAACCAATAATTAACATCTTATAGATTTTTATTATTAATTTATAATAATATTATAAATTATAATTACCAGTTAATGTTGAGTTAAATATTGTATTTTATTAAGCTTTTATATTATAACTTATAACTTGGCAAAATTTCTGTTAAATAATATTATTTTTTGTTAAATATCACTATAATTCATATTCCAATATATATTTTGCATACAGTACTGTATAGCTTCAAAAATATGTCATATTTTATTAATTATTGGAGCGTAAGTATATGTATGAACTTATTTTGTCAGTTTGTAGTGTAGGTATATGAACCCACGTCTTAGCCAAAAGTTATTACAAGAAATACTACATCTGTCGTAAACTACTTCTTAAGTATTTTAAAATATTTTGTTGGTATAAATTGTTTCCATCGCTTACTTTATGTTAAAACAGCATAAATGTAATTTGCTGAGCGGAATAGGACCTCTTGTTACAAAAGTCTTCGATAGTGATGGCAACTAATAAAAAATTAAACCAAATCCCGACACCATTAGAAAACTATACTAAATTTTATATACTATTGGTAATTATTATCATACCATTTTTATTAAATTCGCTTGTGATACACACATGTTGTAGTATATTATAGTTTTCAATTCTGATTGTAATATTTGTTATATTTAAATCCACCGTGGTTGTAAATATAACTAACTAATTATCATCTCTTTTAAATTTACAATGGTATTGCTAAAAATTGCAGAATTTGTTACTATTATAAAATTTCAAATTATGCGCCATCTCTCGTAGATCACCAAGAATTATACATTTTTCATTTAAACCAATTTAAACAATCTAAGTGCAGCAAATTATATTTTATTGATATTGCGCCATCTGACATATATTTAATAAACCAGACCGCGAAATTTCCTAATAAATTTCTGTTGTAATTACCGGCATCTGCTTTACCAAACAATAATTAAATTAAAGTTGTACTCATAGGTGGCGTGGCGAAACGTATCATGTAGTTTCTGTAATAAAATTTTCTGTAAATTATTATCATAAAACTATTCAACTTAAAGATTTTTAACCGCGTGTTAATTACTTCTCTGCGTTTAATTTTGCAAGGCGTCCAAGGAAAGTAGTGATTATTCATACCTGACAGGGCGGAAATTAAAAAAATTGGTCTAACCCTAAAACTGCATAAGGAGGAAATTTAAATTGATGGCCATTTAAGGGATGTGCTAGAATTTGCTAATTAGCTATTTTTATTAGGTTTGATGATTAACCATGTGTATAATAACAGTGCGCAGGTCTGCCAAACCCTAACCAATGGTAAAAATCAATAGAATCATCAAGGGCGTAGTAAAAGGGGAACTGATGATTTTTCGCAGTGATTTGTTTGTTTAATTTTTAATGAAACCTTATCAGGCACTAAACAAGAAGCGTTTCTGATTAGATTATGCAGCGTTTAAGTGGACCACTTAGTGAAGGTAAATCGAACCCATTCCTGCGCAGTCTATTTATAAATAACCCGCTTCTACGCCCATGCTTTCACATGCCCACTACATTTCCTTTTCACTTTAATGAAACAAAACTAACGGAGTCTCGTCACGCCTGCCGTCAGAGGAGGCTCTAAAACAAAACATCTAGTTCTGTCATACGAGAAGAAGCAGGAAGTTCCTCAAAAGTGGTGCCTTTCTGAGTTTTCTACGTTTCGTGTATTGTATGATGTTATACGAGTTCGCCAAGTAGCGTGAGACCTCCGAACTTGATTCGCCGAAGTCGTACCAAGAGTGAATTTGTGACTGATTAAAATGGAGTTCAAATTTAACGTCAGCGAGATTTTTCCCGGGCCCATCGTCGAGATAAACCAAAGTCTCATACCTCCGGGATTTACCGGGGACAGAAGGGCGTTGTGGTAAGTTGGTTCCGGTTGAGCGCCAAAATCTTCATGGCTGTTTTCGAAATCTTGTCACGATTTACACCTGCGTATGAAAGCATTTCAATTGGGAAAAATTTTAATGGTTCTAAAACAGTTAGTTGAAGATCGGCATGTGGATAAAAATTAATGATAGGCATCTTAGGAATTACAGTAACAGGTATTTTTCGCAAAGTGCTATACACGTATAGCCCAGATACATATTATTATCAAACTTGGGGAACTAAGGTCAACAGCAATCATTATTGCAAGGTGAAGGTCTGTCGCAGGTCTCAGGATTTAATACACGCCGTTTTCGGGTGATTCATTATGCTGATTGTGATGACATCATGATGTATACCTACGAGAAATAATTGCCCAAATTTGAATTTATTCTAGAATAAACAATGCGTAATTATCGTTAATTTCTAACTAATCATGTATTAGTTAGTACCGAGATTACTGTAATTCAAATGAATGTGCAAAATCATGAACATGCGCAAACCGGCACATATGAAAGCACCAAAACTTGAATCACTTTACAAAATACGGAATATTTTAATTGGAAAGGTCACCTTTCTGCTCTTTTGATATGTATTAATTTTTTTAATAGTATTTGTCAGTCATACATACAGGATATATTAAATTAATTAATGTATTGTATACAGTACCGTGCAAAATTAAGACATCGTTCGATAAACTATTTGCGCAAACGCACCGTTTCTGCAATACAGGGCTGAATTAAAAAAAAGTATATTTGAATATTTCTGAAATAGCGGAAATAACTACTGAGACTCGTACTGAGATAAAAATGTGTGGACTGCAGAAAGAAAGAGTTGCTAGTAAGCACACAATCTTGTACAAGTTTTTGTAGCATCAAGCCTATTAAATGTCACACATTACTTTACTTAATACTCCATGTAGAGAAGATTGTAAATAAACTATTAAAATAAAAAAAAACATTCTTAGGAGCGGCGTAGTTACGGGGTGGATCGGGTACCATTTTTAAGAAAGGTATATTACGCCACTGATTAAATTTCAAATACAGTAAAGATGTGTTGTACAGTGGTGAGGAAAAGTTATGCATCAGTTGCACAAATAAGATAAATTGCAGTTTAAACTCATTTTTTCAAATATTTTTCATTTCGTCATTGCAAATATAATACAGGTAAGTAAACACAATACTAGTAAAAATAATAGCCCAAATGTTGGTAATGAGCCATCCTTTGGTATTAATAACTTAGTCACGCCTATTTGTCGTAGAGTTCACCATTTTTGTAATTCTTCCTTCGTAATGCAGCGATACCAGGCATCAATTAGGGATTCCATTTATTTCACTTTTTTTGTGGATTTTTTTCTTGAAATGATGTTAGAAGTTGTCTGCCATAAATTGTCTATAGGATTTAGGTCCGGGGATTGTGTGGCCAGAGCCTAGTTTTTTAACTTCATTGGTTTGCTTCCAAAATTGAACAACCTTTGCTCTGTGGCAAGGAGCATTATCATCTTGAAAGATTAAAGTTTTGTCAGGAAATAAGTCTTTTCCACTAGGCAGCTTCTTCTTCTGTAGGACATCAATGTATTTGGTTGCATTCATCATGCCAGAAACGGCTTGCAGTCACCAACACTTTCAGCAGACATGCAGCCCCATATAATGACAGAGATTGAATGTTTAATTGGTGGCAGAACACAATGTCGTGAACATTCTTCTCCGGGAAATCTTCTAACATATGTGCTTCCAGCATGATTGTTAATGCTAAAGGTAGATTCATCATTAAATAATACCTTCTGCCATTGTTCTGGGCCCAATGGCGATGATCCTTTGGCCATCTCAAATAGTGGAGCCTTTGTTTCTCTGATAGGCAGGGTTTCCTCCGGACTTTGCAACCCCCCCAAGTCCAGATTTAAGAAATCTCCGTTTTACAGTAGAAGTGTATATACGAGGTGTGTTCAATTGCAACCCATCTTTATAAAAAATTCTTCAACAATTTCATTAGAAATAATTACCATCACAGTTAAGGCACGTATCCCATTGGTATACTAATCGACGCATACAAGCCTTCCACAGCTATCTGTACTTCTGCGTCAGACTCAAAATGCCGACCTTTTAACGCCTTTTTCAGCAGTCCAAAAATATGGAAACCGCAAGGCGATAGGTCCGGACTATAGGGTGGATGCTCTAAAAGCCTCCATTTCTTTCGTTGAAGATTTACTTTCACTACATTAACAACATGAGGGCTCATTGTCGTCCAGCAAAATGACCCCACGCATAAGTTTTCCTGGAGGTTTCCCCCTTATAGCTTGATGAAACATGTACAAAGTTTAATTGTACAGATTTGCATTGACATATACTCCAGGTTCCTCAAACTCTATTATAACAAGGGTCCTTCATAGTCGAAAAATAATGTTGACATCACCTTACCTGCAGAAGGTTGTGCTTTAAACTTCTTCGGTGGTGGTGAACTTGAATGTTTCCAAAGCATCGACGATAAATTACTGGATGGCTCGTAGTAACGGCACCAAGTTTCGTCACCAGCAACTATTGGCATAAGAAAGTCATCACCATTTTGCCTATAGTCTGTGAGGTGTTGCAGAGATAAGCTCATTGACAAGCATTTTTGTTCATTAGATAAGAGATGAGGAATCCATTGCCAACAAACTCTGCTGTATCCCAAATTGCAAACAATACTAGGGGGACAGATCCTACACCCGCACCAACAGTTTCTGTAATTGAAATTCGACGATTTTCTCTAATAAGCCCTTCCACACATGCCATATGGTTTTCTGTTAATGCAGTACACCGTGCACCTGGTCCCGGCTCATCCAAAGTTCCCTCTTTAAATAGGCACCATTCCTTCACATTTCCATTTCCATACACTGCTTATATTCGCGTATGAATTTGCAATGGCTGAACACTCTCAGCGCATAAAAATAGTAGGACCGCACGCTGATCAAACTCGGACGGATTTTCAACAACAAACGCCATTTCGAAATCGAAGTTGTAAAAGTCAGAATCAAATGCAAACGCCAGAAACTGATTAATGTGTTGCTTACAAACACTACTAACAGCCTCGTACTTACACCAGTAGCTTCGGACAATATTTGAGCTAAATCTGTCGAATTAAGACTGTAAGACGGAGACTTCTTAAATCTGGACTTAGGGGTTGCAATGCCCGGAAGAAACCCCTCCTGTCAGAAAAACAATGGCTCCACTGTTTGAGATGGGTAAAGAATCATCGCCATTGGTCACGACAGTGTGTTCCGCCAACAATTAAACATTCAACCTCTGTCATGATATGGGGCTGCATGTCTGCCGAAGCTGTTGGTAGACTACATGTTGTATTGCAACCAAATACAGGAGAATATGTTGTGGAAAAGAGTTATTTTCTGTCAAAACCTTTATCTTTCAAGATGATAATGCTCCTTGTCACAGAGCAAAGGTTGTTCAATCTTGGATATCGACCAATAATGTTAAAAGAATATACTGGCTAGCACAATCTTCGGACCTAAATCCTATTGAAAAATTATAGTAGAGGATTTCTAACATTATTTCAAGAAAAAAAACCCACAAAAATGGAATTAATCGAATCCCTAATTGATGTCTAGTATCGCTGCATTGCGAAGGTACAATTACAAAAACTGGTGAATTCTATGCCGCAAAGGTGGAATTAGTTATTAAAAACAAAGGATGGCCTATTAAGTACTAAAATAGTTTTAAATTAATTAGTGTGTATTGTAGTAATCGTTGAGGTGTAGACTATATTATTATATATAATGTACAATTTTTCTGTTTTTGAATACATTTTATATATCGAATTGTTCCCGTTTCTTATGGATCATCATTTGGGCTATTATTATTACCAGTATTGTGTTTAAATACCTGTATTATATTTGCAATGATGAAATGAAAAATATTTGACAAAAATATCTTTATCTTATTTGTGCAACTGATGCAGAACTTTTTTACACCACAGTATATGTAATCTACTTTTAAAATACTAATATCTGAAACTAATTTAGCACATTTTAAATACAATAGAATTATTACCATGCATGGTTCTACCATATTGCTATTCTTAGTTTCAAGGATTATTTTAAAACAGTTCATCTTCCGGCCCGTTGTATATACCGTTTCTAGTGTTATAGATCCGACCCGGATACTAAAACTGAGTCGGGTCGGCTTTGGGGCTCGCCTCTACCACCTATTATTGTTGCATAGCCGGTCGCAGATATTTTCCAAACTTTGAATATTTTGAAATACTTGAAATCGGTGCTAAATCAGTGGTAGTATACTTAAATGAACGTTGTTTTGTGAATTAATTAAAACATGTTTGCTTAAAATGTGCACTCAGGTCATAACGCGAAAATTCACTAATAGCTAATCTAGATATTTTAAACACTCGCTATAGATGGCTCTAAAACTGCACAACAACCGAAACATTCCTTATTCACGTGGGTGCCAACAATATCTTTCGTCATTTAAATGTAAACGTTTATTTGTGTTCTGTATCAAACCTTTAGCGGTGGTTTCCTGATTAGAAAGTGCATATCGGACACTCCTACCAGGGCTCGGACGATAGAACTTCATACTTATGTGCTTACAAGAATATTGCCATATTGTGTGCATTGTTTATTTGTAAAGTGGGGAATAATAAAACAGTCACTTATACATTAAAACAAATAATATCTAAAATGTGATGAGCTTTTCGATAATTTAAGGATTTGTCGTCGAAGAACATGGTTTTTCAATCTATATTACTAATTCTGTTGAGTTTATATTTGTGTGAATGTTCTACACACTATAATTGTAATGGAACACCCACTATTTGTTCCTGTTGCAATAATTTTTGCAGTGGAACACTCAAATTATTGTTTTAAGTAGTGGAAGAAAAAATGAAATGCCCATAGGGGCGGTTTCAACATAATTTTCTTAATAGAGTGCGAAAAATAACATTGGAAATTGTTTCTTTCCATTTCGATTGATTAGTGCTTTAAAAAGAATTGTTCCTAGTAGAATACAAAACCTTACGTTTACTTAAAGGCACTGCCATTTTAAATATTAAACAGTCTTGAAAAAATAACAGCAGTACATAAAATAGTATGTGTTGCTCAAACTTGTAGTACGTCAAGGATGCCTACCCGGAACTACATTTATTACAAACACCCTGTGTATGTATTAAAGCTAATCGTTATCGATTTAGTGACTCTCTGCGAAATTCTAGACACATTATATTCGCAGAAATAAAAGAAATTAGTAGAAAATACGGGGTTGGACTAACGCAATAGAATTACAAAACTTTCGATATTTTTTTCACTATAAGAAAAGAAAATAATGTATAAGACCTACAGTATGTCTCTTTCACTTACAATGTCTACCTGAAACAAATGCTAGATGGCTATTAATGGTGATCATCTACTGCCGCGGTTCCCAAAGTGTATTCCGCGGAACCCTGGTGTCCCGTGAAAGCTCTACTGGGGTTCCGCAAAGAACCTGGAAAAATTATTTCTTTTTTTGCAAGGTGTGGAAAGGTTGCATGAGGCTCTGCCCCTTAGACACGAGTAAGAACACCCTTTTTTAAGAAACTGAGTAGCGGCGGAATATACGCTTACTTTTAGAATAAGTTTAAAGGACATATTAAGATTGCGAAGACGCTCTCGGGGAAGAGAGGAGTACAGACGTAGCCCAACTAGCAATTTTGCTTGATTTCGTGAAGTATCCTTTCGACAAGTCTGTCAAAGATCTGTTTCTATGCGCACCTTTGAGGACCAATACAACTGGAGAAGATATTTTTAGTCGTAGATGGTTTCATGCGTATAGACGATCTCAACTGGAATAAATGTATTGAGGTATACAGCTATGGGGCTGCAGCGATAATGGGAAAATTAAAAGGTTTTGTGGATAAAAATGCGGCACTAAAGTGTACCAGTAGTCATCGCTTCTTGGATCGATAGACTCTTGCGACGAAGAAAATTCCATCAGATTTAAAGAATAGGTTGTGAGGGGAGTTAGGCGACTTTCAAGAGGTAAAGTATTGGTCAGGTTTCTTGCCATTTGTCTCAAATGGGGAAGAAGCTTTCTGCATCCGTAAAAGAGATCGGACTGTTTGTCCATCTTTGCATGAGAAACCTACCACCAGTTTGATGGTGAGCGCCAAAGTATCGCATCTGAAAGCCCAACATCAGTTTAGATGGCATGTATGACGAACAACAACTTCGAATAATGTTACCCTCTCTTGAATCAGTTCCTCACCCAAAATGTATTGGAAATCGATTCTGATGTGCAAAAGAACATCTGTGGGCTCTTAACGGAACTCGCCAAATCACAATCTGAATACTTTGGAACAAGAAATCTTAAATGTTGTCCGTTGCTGAGTTTGAAGAACTCATTAAAATACAGTGCCTATCCTGTCCAAAAGCAAAATTTAAATCGCCATCACTCAAATGACTTTTGGATGGAACTGCAAGACGAATTCCCAAAGGTAGCTGAAAAGACGATCAAAGTTCTGCTACTATTTGTATCCACGTACTGCGCATTCAGTAGGCAGACACTCAGCCCAACTGCAAAATTATCATCAGGAGAAACATGTAACAGTTTCATTCCTCACACTAATATCCGACGCATGAACAAATAAATTGTATACACAAAAATATACTTCTTTCTTTGCTCTATAGTTAGACCTTCGTCATACGCTTTATAAATAAATAAGGTAAGGTTGGTAATGTACAATTAGCTTCGCTAAATTGAGAACGCTGTATAAAAATGTAGGGCAGATTAGGAGTTTTGCGAAAGCATGGGAGACTCTCAAGTGTTCTTCGACAGAACAAGTTTGGGTCCCGCTGATCTACTGCATTGTTTTGGCATTGACATCCATCTCTCCATAAAATCGTTTATAGTATTTTTTGATCGACTTCCATTCTCTAAAAGCGTCACCTATAAAAGAATGCGTATAATATTTTTTCTGGTTGCAAATAAATGCGATAGGGATGATTAAAGTATTATTTTAATGTATGTATTTTATGGTGTTATATCTAAATCCCCAGATACTTCTCGTATGTACCTAATGTGTGTGTATTTAAAGATCTCGCAACCGAATTTTCTTCAGTAGTAATTATTATTCTATGTTTGACCTCTTTTCCTAAAAAATCCATCCTGCGCCAACTTCCTTGCCAATTTTACAGAAAATCTAGAACTTGAAATACTTTTGCATGGAAGCTGAAGCTATACCATTTGAATGAGGAAATATTCTAAATAATAAAAATTTTTTAGAGGTTCTTGTCTTCATTGCCTCTGCTGTTTCACTAGGTGTGTGTATACGTTCTACATTTTGAAATATGTATTCTTTTTAGTCAACACGTTGGAATTGGATAACATCCTACGAATTTAGTTTACCGACAGCTGTCGTATGTAACATATATATGTCGTTCAGTGTACGTCAAAAAAATGCACATTTCTATATCAAAATCATTTTCCGACATTCATTTGTTCTTAAATGATGACGTCACCATTATTTTTTTAAATGGCAACCTCTTTTTATTCCCCTTGTTTTAGTAGATCTTCTCACCAATTAAATAGCGAAGCTAAATAATTGATGCTCCACAAAACAATTTAAAATACACAAAGTTCGAACGTTCATAATTTATTTATAATGGAAATAAGATCATTATAACAAAGTACCTAACGGAGATGTTCAAACTGTCCATCATAAATCAGTTGCCATCGAGCAACACGTATGCAAACACTTTGTATCGCACGCTGAATAATATCCGGTCCAATACTTTCCATTTCTAAACGAATCCGAGGCTTCAAATCGCCTAAATTTGTTGCCCTACTAAAGTAAACTCGCGATTTCACGTGACCTCATAGAAAGAAGCCTAGCGGCGTTAAGTCAGAAGATCCCGCCAGCCATTCAAAAGATCCTCGCCGCTCTAACCATCTATCAAAGAACATATAGTCTAGAAACTGCCGGATTCGTACACCAAAATGGGAAGGAACTCCATCTTGTTGAAACCTAATGCTTGGGTGGACATACCAAGATCTCCATTGTTCGGAAAAATAATTACTAGAGCTGGAAGTAACTAAAAAAATGGGTTTGCCATTTAAAAGAATTCTGATGACGTCATCATTTAAGAAGAAATGAATGTCGGAAAATGATTTTGACATAGAAATGTGCATTTTTAAAAAAGAAAATCGATGTGTTTCAGAATTTTTTCAAAATATCATTTGTTTGAGTTCTATTTGGTATGTTCCATCTTTTGACGCACACTGTATATCTAAATGAAAGAGTTACAGACACACACTGATTAAAATTTAGTTATCTCAAATCTCTGCGACTTGGATGTTTTTTCTCTGTACCTTTCATTTACATACGTCTTTTATATCTATTAAGAGCAGAAAATTCAAAATCCTCTCGAGTTATTGTAAATTTGCACAATTTTCCATTTTTTTTGTAACCGATTTCCCCTAACACAAACACCATTTTAATTTTTAAAAAGTCATTGTCATCTAACAATATAAACAATAATTATTTCAATTAACTAGTAAACATGATACAGTATGATCAACAACATTTTCGACGACTGTTTGCTGTACAGCACAAAACAATCGTTACTCAAGCCATACAATTTATAATATTTACTACGATGCTTTAACAGTCATTAAGGTATTTTTCATTTCCTGCAAGATTTTTTAGTCTAGAACACTAAATCTTTGTTTCTGAATGCATAACATAACGGAACATCCGCGGAGATTACGATCATCCTATAAGTGTCATAAAGTCTTTCCCATCTGGTAACAATGAGCTTTTGAATCGCTTGATAAAGCTTGATGGATTCTATATAAGTTCTTTGAAGATCTTTAATAAATAAAAGTACACAAACTGCCGTAAATGGGTCTAGTTATCACTAGATTGGAGCTCTTCTTCATGTCTAAAAAAAAATCAGTATTGCATGTAAATAAAAAATTTATTTATTCTTTACATTAAATCATGCTTCCAATGCATAAACTATTGATAATCTAATTTTATGATAGGTTGGTATAAACAGAACTCTTTAGGTTTTCTACTCCACCACCTTCTTTTACGCTGTCCTAACATCCCTTAAACAATCAGTAGGGCAGTATAGGAAGAACCGGCAGAAGCGAAAAAAAACAGATACATAAACACATACATTAACCTTTTTATACATATATAGCAAGAACTTCAATATAGTGATAGCTAGACCTCGTTAAGGCAGCCTGTGCAGTTTTATTTATTTTGAAAGAATGTATATAGAATCGATTAAGCTTTATCGAACAACCCAATACTATATTTTAATAATTATTATTAAACAATTAGCTTTAATGTAAAGTGTATGGCTTAAGAAAAAACACATGTTTTGTTTTCCAAAGCCAACCTATTTTACGCGAGTGAGAGACTTTATATTAAAAGTGAAAGTTTTTTATATTACTGAAAATAGAAAACCAGCCATATTCAATAATATAAATAATATACTAAATGCTGTTTAAAAAAGAAGGTTGTTTAAATATTTGATAGTACTTCCGGTTTAACCAGAAAAGCAAAAATATTTAACAGTATCGTTTGATAAACGACTACAACCTACGTGTAGTTACATATATCAATATACGGTTCTATTTATCACTAGTTATGAAAAACTTAATCACATTTTAAAGAATGACCCATATCCTATTAAAGTTTTATTGTTAATAGTTATTTTTATAACAAGTGCCGAAAACAATTCATTACATACAAGTGCAGAATTTGACGCACGAGGCCGAAGGCCGAGTGCGGAAATCTGCACGAGTATATGGAATTGTTTTCGGCACGTGATATAAACAACATTTTACCTACAACTGTCCGCTGAAAAAATTATTATAATGTGATTAAAATTCATAAAAAATTGATACTATCCCGTCAAATCGTCATTTTACG
>JABXWE010018270.1:0-38839 GCA_014611495.1 Limonius californicus | reverse complement strand
TGTCGTTTCAGCTAATAAATTGTATAATATTCCAATAGTTATACTATTTCTTAGATATATTGTCAACTCATATTTTCTGCATGATACCGATACTTGGTCTGGTGATGTCATGGACAAGATGTAGTTACAGTATCTGAAAAACGTTTTAAGGATTAAAAGTTTCTCTAGTGTCGTTTGGAAAATCAATTTTTTGTCGTTTCAGCTAATAAATTGTATAATATTCCAATAGTTATACTTTTTCTTAGATATATTGTCAACTTATATCTTCTTCCTAATACAGATATTTTTTCTGACGGTGTCATGGACAAGATGTAATTACAGTATCTGAAAAACGTTTTAAGAATTAAAAGTTTTTCTTGTGTCGTTTGGAAAATCAATATTGCTGTCGTTTCAGCTAATAAATTGTATAATATTCCAATAGTTATACTATTTCTTAGATATATTGTCAACTTATATCTTCTGCATGATACCGATACTTGGTCTGATGATGTCATGGACAAGATGTAATTACAGTATCTGAAAAACGTTTTAAGGATTAAAAGTTTCTCTAGTGTCGTTTGGAAAATCAATTTTTTGTCGTTTCAGCTAATAAATTGTATAATATTCCAATAATTATACTTTTTCTTAGATATATTGTCAACTTATATCTTCTTCCTAATACAGATATTTTTTCTGACGGTGTCATGGACAAGATGTAATTACAGTATCTGAAAAACGTTTTAAGAATTAAAAGTTTTTCTTGTGTCGTTTGGAAAATCAATATTGCTGTCGTTTCAGCTAATAAATTGTATAATATTCCAATAGTTATACTATTTCTTAGATATATTGTCAACTTATATCTTCTGCATGATACCGATACTTGGTCTGATGATGTCATGGACAAGATGTAATTACAGTATCTGAAAAACGTTTTAAGGATTAAAAGTTTCTCTAGTGTCGTTTGGAAAATCAATTTTTTGTCGTTTCAGCTAATAAATTGTATAATATTCCAATAATTATACTTTTTCTTAGATATATTGTCAACTTATATCTTCTTCCTAATACAGATATTTTTTCTGACGATGTCATGGACAAGATGTAATTAGAGTATCTGAAAAACGTTTTAAGGATTAAAAGTTTCTCTTGTGTCGTTTGGAAAATCAATATTGCTGTCGTTTCAGCTGATAAATTGTATAATATTCCAATAGTTATACTATTTCTTAGATATATTGTCAACTTATATCTTCTGCATGATACCGATACTTGGTCTGATGATGTCATGGACAAGATGTAATTACAGTATCTGAATTAGATAAAACTGTTTTCAAGAATTAAAAGTTTCTCTTGGTGTCGTTTGGAGAAATCATATGATTGCTGTCGTTTCAGCTATTAAATTGTATAACTATTCCAATAGTTATTTACTATTTCTTATGATATATTGTCAACTTAATTTTATCTTCTGCATGATACCGATACTTGGTCTGATGATGTCATGGACAAGATGTAATTACAGTATCTGAAAAACGTTTTAAGGATTAAAAGTTTCTCTAGTGTCGTTGCTAATAAATTGTATAATATTCCAATAATTATACTTTTTCTTAGATATATTGTCAACTTATATCTTTTTCATAATACAGATATTTTTCTGACAATTTCATGGACAAGATGTAATTATAGCATCGGAAGAAGTTTTAAGAATTAGAAGTTCTTGTAACGTTTAAAATAGGAATATTTGTAAATATTTCAGCTATTAAATTCTTCAAAATTCCAGCAGATATAAATATTGTACATTAAATATAATTGTTCTTAGGCGTACTTTTAATTTTGATTCTTTCTCTTAATAAAGATAATTCTTCTGACGATGTCCTAGCTAAGCAATTAATCTTCTGCAAATGTTTTAAGAATTAAAAGTTTTAGTTTTATTGTTTGGAGCACGAGAATTTGTAGACATTTCAGCTATTAAATTTTACAAAATTTCAACAGATATACATAAATATACATTGTTCTTAGGTATGCTTTTAACTTTAATTCTCCTTCTTAATAAAGAGAACAATATAGTGTGTTATTGCATTTCCATGTGTTAAGACTTCCATTAGTCATTAAATTATGATGAGGTGATTAACCTACTGCGTTAGTTTTACTTGTAACTATAAATGTGTGTTTGATAGTGCTGTAGTCCTAAAAGTAATTAAAGCTTCTAAAAACGATTTCAGAATTGAAATTTCTTGTTGTGTCATTCAGAAATATAATTTCTGGATTTAAAATACTTTTCCAAGTTATCCATTATAACATACATATAACGTTACATAATGTAAATGTAACAATAACCAAGCAGTAATTTGTGGTAAATTTTCATAAAAAGTGCATTACCTAATTGACATAATGAGAAAGTACCATCACATATGTCGTGCCAACGGTTCCCTTTTCCATTACAAATAATTGATAATGATAAAGCCTCCTGATACTAAGGCAAGACTATTTCCAATTCTGCCGTCTTTTATCGATTCCAACCCATTTTGAACTCAAAACTAGCTTTTTCCTTATATCTACATACTGGAGTGCTATTCAAACACGCCATCGGGTCAACCGTTTCGAGCTCGAAGAGGCACATATGGAGCGCCATTCGCACACCTGGTCCACTGTCTTCGTAAGATGCAGCTTTCAATTTAGCTAATGACGTTTCGTCGGCTGTCACGAGCACACGTGGAATGCAAGTACGAATCGCGATTTTGTAAAATAATAGCGTGTTGAATATTAAAATCCTAGTAACGAGACCGCATTTTACTAAACCATCTACCGAAAGCGAAACTCCATCAAGGAATAAGTTGAGACGCAAGAAAATGCAAATGGCGGTGCCAACCAATGATTAACTCAGTCTGAATCAACTGATGTACAAAAATTATTGAAGATGAAATTTTACTGTTAGGAAATCATTTCTATGACTAGAGTTTGGTGAAACACATTTTGTTCAATAGCTTGCAAACTCTTAGAATAGAATTACTAGAGTGGTTCATTCCCAGGTGTTGATTTAAGCCTTAACAGCAGGAACAAGTCGTCGAAGAAACAGAAACTAAAGCTAAGGGAAAATCAACTTAAAAGAAATTGTAGGACAGTAACAAGTAAGCCGATTTCAGCCGAAATTGAATTAAATTGAAATCTTCAAATGAAATATTATTTAACCGGGTTCTAGGAATAATAAGTTAATTGATAAATGAATATTTAGGTACGTTGCAGGTAATACTTTTTATGGAGCAACCAGTAGAAAATCTCCTATCCGTAAGGGCCACGATGTAGAATTTTATTTTGTATTCCAGAAGTTATCAACAATTCGTTTGAAGGTTTCGTAGTAGTAAACAATATACATGTAATATTTGTTGCTATTGTGTGGTAATATATAATATTCGTATTTTGAAATGTTGACCACATATCTGCATAACCGCACATCATGTACATTGCTGTGTTACAACATGCTCTAATTGAGATCTCTAAACCAATTGCTAATTCTAATAAAGCTTAGTTAAGCTACCCTGTATAAAATGAATTGGTTAATCACACATAATTCAAATACGATGTAAATGTTAGCTTCCGATCCAGGAATTTGATCTGTCGTTTCTGTGTAACTTGACTGCCAGTTTTCGAAACAGATTGTTGGCTTGATTTTCATCTTTTGGGAAAGCATAGAAGATACTTTTCAACCTTATCTGTGCATTCTTGAGCTGTAATCTCACAAAAATTAGTAAAAACGTAATGGTTTTGACAGCTAGCTACAATAATATTAATTTGTGAATGTAATACTTTTCTTTAGAAAAAAATATGATGGAAATAATGTTCATATGTATGTAAGGAAGGTTTGTGTTAATTTTATTAACTTCGAATATGTTTATAATAATTGATATAATTAATTGAAGAATTTTAATTGTCAACTTTCATATGCTTTATTGGAAATAGGTCGCGTGAGGAATCAATATATGAGAAAATTTACAAGGAATATTTTGGTGTTTTCCTTTTTCATGTAACTTTTATTATAAGAAAGTTATCGTAGTTTATAGAAATGTGTAATTATTCCGTATCATAACAACGGAAAAATTTTTGTGAAAATCATTTGTTGAAAAACAAGTAAGTTGCTTTTTGTCCGTCAACGAGGAAGTACGCTCCTCCTGCAGCTCGACATTTATTATAAGTTTCTGTTCGAATTTGAGTTTATAAGTAATATTCTTTCAAGTTTATCTTCGATTTAAAGTGTTTATTTTCCTCTGCGTATGTGAAATTTAAAAAATTATCGAGAAACTTGATTTGAGAAGAGAAAATATTAGCGTGGATTGATCTTCATCTGTTTCAAGAAGCATCATTCGAGAGTGAGCGGTTTTAATTTGACAAGTATAAAATTGAAACGGCAAATAATTAAATGTCATTATTCTGCTAAAAAATAATACATTTAAATAATTTTAATTACAACTAGTAAGAATAACCAAGGGAGTTCTTCGAAATAAAAAGTGCTATATAATAAAAGGAAGTTCATCGAAGTTAAAAGTGCCATAATAAATAAAATTATTGGATTCAGACAATACATAACTAATAATCAATTTTGAGGTTAGATGTGTGGATTTCGAATTTACCTATTCAAAAGACTGGTGTTTTAAAATTGAGAAACCGCATACCTGTGAACATCTGATTGCTGTTTTTCTGGATTTGGACATCACCAACTTCAGTTATCAACGTTTATTTCTGCAAAAACAGCGACCGACGCATCTTTTACTTAACGGACTGTGAACTTACGCGACACAAAATGGAGATTCCTACTTAGCCCGCCACATTTGAATTTTTTTTTAAAGGCAACAAGTACGAGGTTTAAAGTTACTATAAAAATTAAAATAGCAAATAAATAAAACCTTGTAGTTATTTATTGTATTTAATTTAGTGTGACATATATTTAATTTATGTTTCATAAAAGGGAAAGCACAGATATTTGTGATTTGCCATTGATAATTGAAATGGTAATTTGAATTTCCCTATGTTTTCTTTTGTTGTGCATGTTTGTTGCCAGTTAGAAAAGGTATATAGAAATACCAATTGTAGCAGCTTCCCTGCGATCAACAAAAAAGGTTTGTGAGAATATTTGACTTATGTTGTTTAAACAACATTTTATTTAAAACCTCAAAGTATCTTTATAATTAAGGCTATAACTCAGCATTATTTATTTGGGTCACCAACGTGGGGCTATAACACAGCAATATATTTTTAAAATAATTCTTAAACATTTATATATACTTGGTGTTTCACAGGAGAGTGCAAGCCTACCATTCTAAAAATAAGCTACCCAAAATACATACCGCGGTAAGTGTAAAAGACAACAACAAAGGCTTTTATATAAATATCTAAGTTTGAGTATTTCAATACCGCAGTACCTTGTGATATGTTTCTTGAGTTGCCTTTTTTAAAATGGTAGCCTTATAGTCTCTTGTAAATCACCTTGCATATGAAGCCTAACTAATAACTAAATCAAATATAGGTTTCTAAGTAAATCTGAGCACATACATTTTATTAACTTTATCTGCAACGAAATCTAAATAATTATGATAATAATAGTATAATATCAAAGATACAAAACACGAATTGTACGAAAATTATTAAACAAATTTATTAAATTTAAATAGTACTACGTAATTAATTATTGTCGACACCATTACTGCCTCGTAGAGAGGTAAACAGACAGAAAAACATCTTAATTGCATTGTAAATTGTGAAAGTCATATTTGGATACATAAATATTTCCGGCGCATTACAGCGTAAAGTTCATCCTCTTTGTAAACGACTCTTATTGTGTTGTAAAGAATTCATCAGAAAGTAGTCACTTCGCTGCAAACATGTTCGGCATATCAACATACTTTTAATGTAACTCGTTGCACATGGAGTTCGTTATAACTAGAGGTTCGTTAAATCTATAAGCAGATAGATCTGTAATAAGCACTTTATGATTATTGTTGTAGAAGTGGAATAAAAAGTCCTAGAAGAAAAAGTACATGGAAGTGCTTAGAAGAACTGAATTCAACTAATAATTTTATGAGAAGTACATTACAAACAGTAAAATTAAAAGCAGAAGAGAGATCATGAGTTCATAATGGAGAGAGGACTAAAGTGGTGAGACAGCATAAAGCTACTACTGTTTCTCGTAGTTATGGAGAAAATAATGGAAAACATCAAACATAGAATGAAAAGATTAGACACAGCAAACAGATTAAGCAACTTAGAAGCAGAAAGAACGCGTGCCATTGATATACTGATGGGTGCTAATACAAATAGCAAAATGCAGAAACTAGTAGACCCATGGATGGAAGAAAAAAGATGAAGATAAAAATGAAAGTGAATATTAATAATAGTAAAACCATGTTAGTGAATGTTGAAGAGAAAGACCAAAATAGAGAAATAAATAGCAAAGGTATCAGTATGGAAGGAGTTACACCGTATGGATATTTGGGAAGCATAACTATCGAAGACGGAAAACCAGAGGCAGAATTACGGAACACAGCAAGGAAGAGAAACAATAGTTACTACGCACTAAACAGATCGATACTGCAAAAAAAGAAGACTATAGAAATGTTAAATTAATTGTCCATAACACCGTAATTGTACCAACTGTCATACGCCAACGAAAACTTCAAAAAAGCACCAGAACAAAATAATAGCCATAAAAATGAAACTTTTACCAGGCAAGACTAGATGGGACAGAATACGGCGTATAGAAATAAAAGAGAATACAAAAAAAGATAGAAGAGATGCAATAGACAGAAAAATACTAGAAGCAAAAGGACTAAATAAAAGAAGAAGGTGAAGACCTAGGAACATCTGGATGGCACAGATAGGAAGTCTAGATAGGGAAAACCACCAAATGAAATGAAAATACCAGCAAGGAACAGGAAATAATAGAAGAAATGTGTTAAAGAGAACTCATAGGCTTAAATTTCCAAATTTACGTGTGATACACTACGTGTCTACAAATAAATTTACGGGATTTTTGCAAAGCACAGTACTAAGAAAACTATTTCCAGAAACTTCGGGCAAAACTCATCAAAACAAAGTTGTAATTCGTAAATCCATCTAATCACCATTTTCCTTAACACCATTCCGAAATTAAGACTCAATCGTAAATGTTTGTATTCTTCAGAAAAAACTATTTTAGCTAATTGTAGGAACAGAATTGAACTTTGAAATGGCGCTTGTTGTTGAAAATTCGTCCAAGTTTGATCAGCATGCGGTCCTACAATTTATATGCGCTGAGGGTGTGCAGCCATTGCAGATTCATATGTGAATGCAAGCAGTGTATGGAAATGCATGTATTACGTACCCAACTGTGAAGGAATGGTGCCTAAAATTTAAGAATGAACAAGAGGGGACCATGGATGAGCCGGGACCAATTGCACGGTGTACTGCATTAACAGAAATAATATGGCATGTGTGGAAGGTCTTATTAGCAGAAATAGTCGAATTTCAATTATAAAAATTTCAGAAATTGTTGGTACGAGCGTAGGATCTCCCCATAGTATTGTTCGTAATCTGGGTTACAGCAAAGTTTGTTCGCAATGAATTCCTCATCTCTTGTCTAATGAACAATAATGCTTGCGAATGGGCTAGCTCTGCAAGACCTCACAAACTAGAGGCAAAATGGTGATGATTTTCTTCTGTCAATAGTTGCTGGTGACGAAACTTGGTGCAATTACTACGAGCCATCCAGTAAGTTATCGTCGATGCAGTGGAAACATTCAAGTTCACCACCACCGAAGAAGTTTAAAGCACAACTTTCTGCAGGCAAGGTAATGTTAACATTTTTTCGATCATGAAGGACTTGTTGATGGAGTTTAAGGAACCTGGCGTAAATGTCAATGCAAATCTGTACAATGAAACTTTGAACAAGCTTTATCAAGCATTAAGACGGAAAATAAGAGGAAAACTTACCCGTGGGGTCATTTTGCTGCACGACAATGCTAGGCCTCATGTTGCTAATGTGGTAAATGAACATCTTCAATGAAAGAAATGTAGGGATTTCGAGCATCCACCTTATAGCCCGGATCTATCGCCATGCGATTTCCATATTTTTGGACCGCTGAAAAAGGCGTTAAAAGGTTGGCATTTTGAGTCTGATGCAGAAGTACAGATAGCTGTGAAAGACTTCTTCAGTCAGCAGCCACAAGAATGTTATGAGCAGGGTATACGTCGGTTAGTAAAACAATGGGATGGGTGATAGGTTTCAATTGAACACACCTCGTACTTCGTTTAATTTCGATACCAGTTTATTGCTTTTGGCACTGACAATATTTTAATCAAAGGAGATGACTTTTGAAGACTTTGAAAATCCTGCAAGACTTTGCGCCAAAGACACTGACTGGGACTACTTTAAAAGCATTCTGGAACAAGAAACTAACCTTTCAGTCAGAATTAAAAATACGTACGAGCTAGACGAAGCAACTCACTACCTTACAACTTTGATACAAAATGCTGCTTGGCGGGCTACACCAAATAAACCAACTAATCTACTTGAAACCAGTAATGCACCTCGACATATACGAAAACTAGTTGCAGAGAAACGCCGAGTTAGAAAAACGTGACAAAGAACCAGATGCAGGCAAGATAAAGCCGTATATAACAGGCTTACTCATAAGCTGAACAAATCGCTAAGAGATGCACGAAATGGATCCTTTAAAAGCTATATTACAAAACTTTCACCAGATGACCATTCGATATGGAGAAAGGCCAACTGTAGCCACCAATAAAGAAACTCGACAGTTCATGGGCCAGGTCGCACAAAAACAAGGCAGATACATTTGCCGAGCACCTAGCAAATGTTTTTACACCACCACCTCTGGCAAATGACGATGGCAAAGAAATTGAGGACTTCCTTGACATACCTTGTTAGATGACTCTCCCAATGAAAGCCTTTTCTCCAGCCGAGATAAAATACCCGTAAGGCTCCTGGATACGACTTAATAGTCGAGGAAATAATGCATAATATACCTAGGAAAACTTTAGTATTACTTACTACCATCTTCAAGAATATCTTCAGACTGTGTTATTTTCCAATACAATGGAAGCATGCTCAAGTCATCATGATTGCCAAACCTGGAAAGCAACCCTCATTCCCCACATGCTACAGACCAATAAGTCTCCTGCCAATAATGTCTGTTTGAGTGTTTGAAAAATTACTCCTCACAAGAATCAAGGAAACCATAGACCTTAACCAAATAATCTCGAACCATCAGTTCGGATTCCGCCATTCGATAGTGCAACAAGCCCATCGGATTGATGATGATGATTGATTACCACAATAATGGAGTGTCTAGAAAGGAAATGCGTGTGTGTAGGTGTATTTCTTGACATAAAGCAAGCTTTCGATAAGGTTTGGCATAACGGTGTACTTTACAAACTTAAACTTCACCTACCAAACCAATTATATCTTGTGCTAAAGTCCTATTTAAGCGAACGAACGTATTAAGTTAAAATAAATAGTGCAGTTTCAAGCTATCAACAAATTACCGCTGGAGTACCCCAGGGCAGCGTACTGGGACCGATCCTTTATCTAATACATACATCGGGCATCCCCACTACTGAAAATACCGCAACAGCTACTTTTGCCAACGACACAGCTGTTCTATCTGTCAACAATACAGCAGAAACTGCAGAAGAACATTTACAAGCCCACCTTGATCTAATGGGAGATTGGTTTAAAAAGTGGAGAGTCACAATCAATAATGACAAATCTGCACAAATATCGTTTACCAACAAACGACGGTTTGTCCGCAATTAACAATCAACGATGCTCAGATACCTGTAAAAACTGAAACTGAATATCTTGGGATACATCCAGACCAGAAACTCTCTTCGAACACGCATATCAAGACAAGAAGAAAACAACTAAATCTTAAAAGTAAACAGATGGATTGGTTAATCGGCAGACATTCTCAACTCTCGTTATCAAATAATGCACTTCTTTATAAACTTATATTCAAATCGGTATGGACCTACGGGATCCAACTCTGGGGGTGTGCCAAAGCATTACACCCGAAGATTCTTCAAAGATTCCAAACACTACGCAACATTGCCAACATTCCGTGGTATGTCAGAAACGAAACCACCCACTGCGACCTAAAAATCCCCTACGTAACTGAAGAAATCAAAAAACTTACAAGCGCCTACTTTAGTAAACTGGAAGGACATCAAAATCAGGTAATAGACCAACTTACCAACTTGCCAACAGTTAGAAGATTGAGACGCAACTGGCCACACGACTTAGTTCAGGACCAATAAATGTAATGCCCAGGGGGGAACCAGCAATGGCTGTACCTCCATCATGTGAATTCTCACTTATCACATTTACTTATTCCTTAAACTCGAAATAAAATTGTTGAAGAAATTTTTTATAAAGCAAAGATAGATTTCAATTGAACACACCTCGTAGATATCAAACCATGAAAGACAATCAATTTTTGTCGAAAATTTTTTTGATCATACTGTATATACAAACCTGTTTCTAAAATAGCACATATATGAATTTTTAGTTTTTTAAAGTAAGTATTTTAAACTAAATTTTTCAATGTATCAGAAACAAAGATGTGTCTATTAAGTTATAAATTTAATTTAAAAATCTTGACTCTAATATAACATTGAGAACAAACCAAAATTACTCTTTTTTTATTTTAGATACTAACAACTAAAATGTCTTAATCTGTTTTAACGAGATGGGCGCAGCTCTGGCGTTTCGCTTTATGTAATAGAAAAAATGTTAAAGTAGGTTCCAGCAGGTTACAAAACGTTGATGAGAGAATCATCAACGAGAGCTTTTAGTTCTTGCAGTTACGGTCTGACCTGTTAATAACGCGTTTTACTGAAATCGATCGGGCAAAATGCTGTTCGAAACGTGATCTATGATGGAATACCATCTCGTAGATCAACTATAGATCAATCATGCATCGATCCCAAGATTCAATAAAAACTTAGCTATAATTATGTCCGTTTATTTCGGAATCCTACACGTGCATTGTAATTACCGTAAATGCTCACAGAGAGATAATATAAAAACAGGACGTGCAATTGGACAAATAAATCTTGCATTTCAAAACTCACTCGGAATGTTAAATAAGATTATAATGACCAGAGAAATATGGAAGGTTCACGTATACGTATTAGAATATTTCTAATAACGCGAAATCCCATCTAATAAGTTGATATGCGGTTCGGTTTTGCTTCGCGCAAAAACCAGCCTGTAATCGTTAGTACTTTTAGGTATTTATTCCTCCGACACGCTAAACAATGTCATTTATCTCACAGTCGTTGCTCGATTTTTGCTTTATTACATTCGGTACGTGCCTTTTGTTCCGTGAAAGGCTGAAATTAAAGACGTAGCAGAAATATCTTCAGCGCTAAACAATAAAAGCTACACAAGAGCTAAAATACCGCTTGCATTTCGTAAATTAGGTAATTTTTACTTGTGAACAAGCCGAAACTTTTACGAACGAAAAAAAATAACACATTTTACATTTTTTTGGTATTGTTTTTATTTCCTCCTGTTTTGAATTATAGGAGGTTTACCTTCATTAACTGCTATCTGCTTATTTATTTATTACTAAAAACTGGCGTAACATTCGATTTGTAGTTAACAGTTAATAACAATCGTAAAAAACAAGGATTAATGGAAAACTGAAATAATTCTTCCTTAAAAGTAAAATACAATCGAATGTGTACCACAAATTGAAGTGTGAAAACAATTCATTATACAAGGTTTCCCATAAGTTGAAATAAAACGCCTCGTAGCGTTGTTCAACAGTCCACACTGAACACAAAACAGCTAAAATATTTATTTTTCGCAAGTTAGTTTCTTCAAACGATAGTAACTTCTATTTAATTTGGCTCTGCTGTTCAGAATTTTACAGTTGTCATACATATTTTTCTGTTTTTGTTAGTAAATTCCGCTTCACTTGCATTAATGGAATACACACTTGCTAAGTACACAACATGATTTGGATTCTTGTAGAGGTTGGTGGTTTGCGACAAGGCTATACGCTGAATACCATCTAAATGGAAGTCATCCAAACCACAGAGTTATTAAACGAACTGACCAACGACTACGAGAGAGAAGAAGTGTTGATATAAACAGAGGTAGTGGTGGTCGTCCTTTTATGGTAACCCATGTAACGTGCGATTTCTTACGCCTGGTTGATTGGCATTTAAATTTTCAATACAGCATTTTGGATTGCATATTTAAGCTTTTGACTAATTCAGTTTTGCCCTTGTGGAAGTTTCGTGTCATCTACTCGTGTATTTCCGATTCAGGAAATGGTGAAGTTTTGGGTTTTCCGTTTGAAACATAACTGTACGAGTTCTCATAGAAGGTGCACGTGTTTTCAGTTAATTTAGAAGTCGTTTTAAGACTTGGAAAGTTTTCCAATTTGAATTTTCAAGACACATTTGGGAAGTTCTTAGGCATCGATAGTTTGATGTGAGTTCCCGGGAGTTGATTCCAATCTGTGTGTAATTCTTTTCAGAGAGTTCTTTTTCGCCAGTTAACATCTTTTGGTAAGCATAGAAAATCCAATTTCTCTTGTTTCATTTCTAAGACTATTGAAATTATATAGGCGAATTGGATGGGGTTAGTATTGACAGAATTTAACAGTCATTTGTGAAAAATCGAAGAGATCCTGTGGGTTCGAGACAAGCGGAATTATCTGCAGTGCAGCGAACGCGTACGACAGGTGTGGATCGAGATACGAGATCACAGGTGTGTCAATTCCTTTAACATTCAATTTTCTCATATAATTTCGAGAATACGAGGGGTTCCGGAAAAATTTTAGTTTAATAGCAAGAAATCATAGTAAAACTTGTAATTGTATATTTAAACTGGTAACAAGACTAAGTACACTTTAATTAGTGAATGGTTAACCTCAATTGACTTTGTATTTTGTAAATATTGGTGATAATTTTCGTTGAAATTTTGGAAATAATTGTTAAATGGTCAACAGTATAATTAAATTTTCTTTTATTGTTTAAATTTCAATTTGAAAGGGGGAATAGTGCGGAAGTTTAAATCTTGATTAATAGTGAGCCGATACGAATACCATTAGATCGGTATTTCTACATCTGGGTTTTTGATTCGCGAGGCCTCAAGGAAATTAAAAATACTTAGCGGGTTTGGTCGCGAATATCAGTCTGGTAATCATTTCGCATTATTGCGTTCCCGATATTTTAAAAAATTTTGTTTTATTAATTTGTTTAACGGAAGGTACTGTTAGCCATGATTGGTTAAATATTGTTATATATATAAATATATCGTTATTGAATACCTATTTTAAATTCAAATGGTTGTGTCAAAACGATTGAATTGTGTGGAGCTTTAGATAAAGTGAAATTTGGTAATTTATTGTTGTGTTTTATTGTGTATTGGGTTAGCATAAATTACTTTGGTGACAAATTGAGCAATTACCGAAGCAAGGTAAGTCCGACCTCCAGGAAGGTTCCTGTTTACCTCGTGTTATATTTCAAGGACGAAGGATATTTTAAACAGGTGGCGCCTAGGCTTATCAAACCCCCCCTTCTTCGACTGTAGCTGGTCGACCCTTGTCCTTGATACCTGGACCTTGCATCGTAAATGGTAGTTTCGGTTGTATTGCTTCTAATTAGTATAGCAGAATTGTCGCCGTCTGTTCGCCTAAGCGTTACACCCAGCCCAATATTTAAGAAAATATGTTATATTTAATTGAATGGAAACCTACAAGTATTTCTCGGATTGTAGACATACCAAAGTCGACAGTACACAGAATATTGCACGATGAAGGTCTATATTTTCTTCGAAAGTGCAACACTTATTTCCACAGGATTATAATGAACGAGTTAGGTATTGTGAATGGCTATTTAATCAACATCAGGAAAATCCGAATTTCTTTGGCAATATTTGTTAGACAGATGAGGCGACTATTACGCATGTTGAGATTTACAGTACTCATACAGTAATAATCATGTGCGGGCAGATGAGAAGCCTCATGCAACTCATGCTCGAAGTCATCAATATCGATACGATGTTAATGTTTGGGCAGGTATGGTAAATCATTATTTAACTGGTCTTTCTATTCTGCCAAATCGTCCTAATGCTGAAACTTTCCAACATTTTATAAATGTAAATTTACAAGTAGTATTGGAAAATATTCTACTGATAATTAGACAAAATATTTGGTAATAAAAGAGGTGGCTAGAAGACCAAAAACAAGTCGCCGGTAGCAACTGGTATCAAACTGCTCAGGACAGAACAGTCTGGCATAACCTTGGGGAGGCCTACGTCCAGATGACGTAGAGCTGAAAGAAGAAGAAGAAGAAGAAGAGATGTGGTACGAACAAGATAGCGCTCCAGAGCATTATGGAAACATGGTTCAAGACTGGCTTGAAAATAATTCTCCGCATCGGTGGATTGGTCCTGAATGTACTATAGCTTGGACACCATGGTCGCTTGATCTAATGCCCTTATATTTTTATTTAGGGGGTTATTTGAAGGATTTGGTATACCTCACGCCAGTATACAATGTGGGCGATTTAACATATCATGTCAACCAAGCGGCTACAACTTTAACCAAACTCATGCTCCAACGAGTACAAAATTCAATTGCAGTGAGATATACAGAATGGCATAAAGTTTGTGGTGGTCATTTTGAACAGTTCCATTACTTTACAGAAAATTTTAAATTCTGATTTGTTTCAGCCCGTTATTTCTTTTCTTCAAGTAATTTCTGTTTAGACACTGAAAAGAATTGATAACTACTTTATTCAGCTGTGGATTAGGACTATTGGAGATACTAAGAAAATAAAATACGCCGGTAACTATACCTCATGATGATGCAGAAACGAGTTGTTTAATAATTGATTTGTGTTGTCGAAAACATCGGCTGGCCTAGATAATAATAATTATGTATTAAAATTTTTTAACAGTTTTCCATAGTGACTGAAAAATTATTTTCCGTAGAACATACAGAATGCATATTACACAGTTGCCAAGTTTCCACTTCTTTTCGTGCTTCGTTCGAAGAGCCGGCGAAAAATACATTTTTTAGCTGTTTTATATTTAGTATGCAATGCTGAAAAGAGCTGTAAGCCGTTTTATCGCGTGATATGAGACACCCTGTATAGGAAATTCGATATATGGAACGGCAAAATTTTTAAACGGTCAAAGTGCTTAAATACGATGGATATCAATGTGCACTAAGTTAGAATTGTTTGTTTATAAGTATATACCGACATACGTACATTATTACTTTTTTGTTGTAATACGGAATTCTATAAAAACATTTGTTTTAAAAATATTTCACACTTGTTTAAAGTAGGCAACACTGCTTCAGGTACATTTTCTTGGTTCTGAAATGCTCACCTAATCGTGGAAAATGCAGTAAAAATGTCATTTGTGCAGGAATTAAAGCTACACTATTATCTTCTTGTCTTCGTTTTCTATTCAAATTCTGTTGCTTTAGTTTCTTCTTCATAATCTTTATCGTCTTTCCATATTTCACAGCCTTCTGCAGCTACACTTTCAGCAGAAATTACTTTTTGCATAATGCCATTTCTTTTTTTGTCTGCAACTTACATTAATATTTATTAAAGTGATTTAATATCGTTATATATTCCAGAACCTTTCCTTTAAATTAAGGAACCAGAAATAAGCAAATTTTTATCGCGTGTCAAGTTAGCGCTCTAAAGTGCTTCGTCGATGTCCTCCGCAAGATGTAAACCATTTTCTGTATGAATGGTAAGTCTTCGCTTTGCTTAATGATGGAGTCATAATTTTTTAAATTGTAGATAAGATGTTCGGCAAATGTATACCAAAACGCTCTTTTTCCCGCCTTTCTCGATTGCATTTAAAAGCTTCAACTGTTCACACACACTTAAACATTTGCTCCTTCATTTGGCCATTTTATGATTTTATTAGTACGAGTACACTATGCGAGAATGCAAAAAATGCAAATACAATATATTAAATACATAAATTTGTGAAATTGTATGTACAAGCTTAAATACAAATCTAGTGTATTCATTAATGAGTAGGGAGTACACAAAGGGTTGGAAAATTCCCGATGACGATGGTAAAGTAAGTTTCAAATTCGAAAGGAACAACATACCTGACATTGAAATATAAAATACAATTTTGATATCTCTAATGGGAAAAGCACCCGTTTTTAAATTTTAAGCTAGCAAATATTCGTTAAGTAACAAATTCAATGAAAAAAAAAATTGGTCTCATTATCAGGATCCTCCGCTATGCAGGGTGGTCCAGAAATAGTTGGTAAAACTTATATAAACATTTCTTTCTTAATAAAACGTCGATTCTGGCTTGGGTTCGAAACCGAAGCCGTACTATGCAAATTTATAAAAATCTTGTCTGCAACCCACCACACACAATTTCCCAATTCGGCTTGCAACCGTGGGATCTTAATGGTAAAAACCTTCTCCGGAATTTCTGTCTTTCGGATTCGACGTTAATCTGTAGGTCCCCCGTGTTTCTATTTTAGCGCTGAGGAGAAACACGTGGCAGAGAAGAGGCTGATGCCCAGCAGGGGGACGGAAAGGCTGTTGATGATGATATAAACATTTGTATGGAAACTCTTAGAATTCAAGGTACAGTCAATTTAGTGTTAATAAGTAGGATTATGTTTAGATAAACATTTGTTGGATTGTACCTTATAAACTAAACATTTGCGGAAAAATGTTTATATAAGTTCATTTTATTGTCTTTTTGTTCCGAATCTATGCTACGTAGTAGTACAAAAACTCCAAATTATCACGGCAACTCGATTTTACATAACAATTGAATTATCTCCAACACGGCTAGGTTTATCGATTTTTAACAAGAGCATCTTTTTGGATGTTTTTGCATACTGTGTAAGACTGTTTTGTCAAAAATAATAAAAACAAAGCAGCGAAAAGATATTGTAGGAAACAGAGCGTAATCCTCCCACTTGAGACGCCCATGGAAAATTTCAAAACATTGATCCAACTATTACCATAATACAGAAAAGTGATCGAACAAATCTTACTTTAGAACCCTGTAACTCCATAACGAAGCATTTTCAATTTTAGGTTTATATGAACTTTTTTTTTCTTATTTTGTTGTGGAGAACTCTCTCCTAAAGTTTAACCAACTCTTTCACGACCACCCTGTATAGTTCCAAAAAGAGTTGGACCGTATTTAAAAGATTAACATAAATTATGTATACATTCCGGGTGTAAGCGAGACCATGACTAATTCCAATGTCTTTTATATATGAATTGAAACGAAAGACACTATGAAACAAAACGCAGGTAAATATTAATTTTCACTTTAGGAAAACATATCAAATTTCTTTCTGAAATAGAACATCCCATATATTATAAATTATAGAGATTGTCGTATTTGTCTCATTTAAGGTATTACGACTTACAGCAATGTTGACAGATTTTTTAAACTTAATTTATTATTTCGATTTTGAAATATAATAAATATTTTTTATAGAGTTAACTAAATAACATCAGAATTTCACCCTGTATCGTTATTTAGATGTATGATTATTATTTTGATTTAGGTGCGTATCAGTATTTTTGAAGGTAAGAGTGATTATGGATTACAAAATTCAACATTGATTGACTGATTAATTCTTTCTTCTTCTTCTTCGAGTGCTGTATCTGTTACAAAATAGTATTTTTTATGCATCTTTCATCCATTTTGATGATAATGATATCAAAGACTAGTTTTACGAGAAGAAAATTCAATTAAATTATACCGATATATCTACAGTATTTACATATAGAGATAACGATAGTATATTGCAAATTATGTATAGTAATATAGTGTGTGGTGGTAGCTCAGTTGGTAGAACAATCGCTTTCTTAGTAAAACGTCGATTCTGGCTTGAATTCGAAACCTAAGCATTACTATGCAGATTTATAAAAACCTTGTCTGCAACCCACCACACACAATTTCCCAATCCGGCTTGCAACCGTGGGATTTTAATGTTAAAAATCTTCTCTGCAATTTCTGTCGTTCGGATTCGACGTTAACCTGTAGGTCCCCCGTGTTTCTCCCTTAGCGCTGAGGAGAAACACGTGGCAGAGAAGATGCCGATGCCCAGCAGTGGGACAAAAAGGTTGTCAATGATGATTAATATGGCGAAATACCTGAATGTATCGGTAATGTATGAGTATGAATATATACTATTATATCAGTATTTAAATTTTAATATTGCCAATAGTTTAAGAAGTTAAATCTAAAGTACAATATCAAGCCCTGAGCATGATGAATACAAATTATGACACGCACAGTCTAATATATATAGAGACACTTATAAACTTCATAACTTCATTACTTGCCCAATTACTGCTTTCTTTGAACATTTAGGTAGAATATTTGACTGAAAATATAGTTTTAAAATCTTACAATATTGGTATCTATTTACAAGTAATTATGATAAACATATTTTCTTTTTCTTCTTTTTCCTCTGTGTACAGGCTAATGGCCTGGTAATTACCTACAATGGAGTATGCCATATGGGATGCTAGCCTTGCCCGCCGAACAGAGAAGAGTAGTTGCACTACATGGTTTACGGTTGTCGAAGGTGTTCGTATGGCAACCGAGACCGACACCTTTACGTGGCCTCCCAAACACGACCGATTGCATATGCTACTTTATTAATCCATCTATGTGAGTACCGACCAGCGCAGGCAGTTCTATACTACGAATACCGTATAACCGGCACCCGCAGCGCCCCGCTTTGCTACATATGCACATGTTGTATAAATGGGAAACATGAATAATAAAAACAATGTCTAGAAAAAAATATTTACATAAATGCAACTAACTTCGCTTCAAACAAAATTTTTATAGTTTCAATTATTTACTTCATTGAAAAGCAGTAATTGTATATCAATAGTTTAGTACTATTACATTATGTTAGACGGTTTAAAATGTTAGGTTTAAAATTTAACAAATGGTCCTTGCCCAACCACGGGATGTTGCGGGCTACTAATAATCTACTAATAATAATATAAATATTACTTAAACTTTCAACGTCTGATTTAGAATTCATAGAATCTAACCTACTGTTAATACACCGCATTTCTAAAACAAATCTCACACTGTCTGAGTCGTCTGATCTATATAACATTGTGGACATTGCGTGCAAATAAGTTTGTAAATTACCTTCAATAGAACTACAAACGATTGACTAATTTACGATATGCTGACGATATCGTTTTATTTGCACAAAACACGGATGACGTACTACAGATGCTTAATGACTTACCGAGAGAATCCATTAAAGTTGGACTAAAGATGACCCTAAAAAAACCAATATTATGCACACAGGACGAGCAACGCGAGTGACAGTGGGAGTGGGAGAAAGAGAAACAGAAATTGGAATAGTGGAACAATATACATATTTGGGACGAAGAATAGAACTGGGAAGAGCAAGCCAGAAAGCACTAATAAAAAAAATATATAAGATTAGGCTGAATGGCATTCGTAAGATTAAGTTTCATTCTCAAAGACAAAAAAATTCCTCAACGCCTCAAAACTAAAGTGGTCGACCAGTGCGTGCTGCCAGTCATCACATATGGAGCAGAGAATTGGACCACTACAAAAAGCAATATAAAAATACTGAGAGTGGCTGAAAGGGGGATGGAGAGTTCGATGATGAGGATAACAAGGAGAGATAGAGCAAGAAATGACAGAAGAAGAATCATTACCAAAGTGACAGATGTAGGAGAAAGAATAGCATCCCTCAAATGGAGATACGCTGGGCATTAGCCAGAAGTGATGTAACCCGATGGAGCTGCAAGATAATAAAAATATGAGCACAAGAGAGGCAGAGGACGACCACCAATGCGCTGGTACGGGGATATTAAAGGAAAACCACGGTTAACTTGGATTAATATCGCACAAAATCGAGAGCGATGGAAGTCATTGGGAAGAAATTGTTTCTGGTGACTACAACAATTTCAGATGCTATTGCATTTTAAATCTTAAAAAGTTAAAAAATATTTTTTGAAAATTTTAGAAACTCTGAAATAATAATATAAGTAATTATGAAATTATGGTTTTCTGTTTTTAAAGGACTATTCAAAAAGTGTAAGTTAATGTAATGAGCAATACAAAATTTCTTCTCGAATACGGCATGTTTCAAATATCGTTTAGAACAAAATTTTCCTTTTCCAAATCAATTCAATTGAAACTTCATTAGGATCTAATTTTACCTTCTTTATTGAACAGAATATATAAATAAAAAGAATCCACTCAAATATTAATTCAAATTTATATATTTGCAAAATTAAATTTATACATATAACGTTTTTGCCAGAATTTCCTCATTTTCCAGAATTTAATTTTAAAAATAAATGGGAAAAATCTGCGCGGAGTATTTTTTAAGCATTATTAAGAAGAGCGAAATGAAAAAGACCAGCAACAACGTCCTTGCGGAATGCTGAACAGTGTGATTAAAGTCTGAAGTTGTACAATTACAGATTTGTTTCCAACGCGTGGTGAAGCGGCCATTGTCAGTCAGACCGCAAATTACCAATCAAATTACCTCAGGTAATGACACGACCGACTCAAATTTGTCCCGAACCCAGTGCACTGCTAGGGTTCTTCGTCTGGTATCATTAGAAGCGCCTTCGCAGCTTTCACCACCGGAATTATCAAATGTTTCAGTTTAAGCTCCGGATAATGATCCGACTGCTAACGTCTCAATAATCCGTCCCAGTTTTCGGTTCTAAATGCAGAATTGATAGCGCACTCTCTACTTTTTCAAAACTGCATAATTTGAAGGGAACACATGCAGAAGTTTCCCGAATTCATAATAGCTTCAACACTCAATGATTTTTAAATATTTTTTAAAACGTTTTTGAATAGTTCATGCATAGTGCAAGTGTAAGCGAATGCGAGGACCTTAAAGTCATTAAGTACAAGGCAGATTAGTAAGCTTTTTGATCTGACCTGAAAATCCTAAAAGATATTAAAAAATATGTGATTTTACTATTTCAAACTTGCAGGGCACCATTTTGACCGTTGTTACGTTCCTATCAACTTTTCGAAAAATACGTAATTTAAACGGACCTATGTAGAAGCTCAGCCGTTCTTAATATCAGTTTCCAGATTTAATGAAAGCTTCGAACCTCATAAATTTTTAAATATTTTATTAACAGCAGTAGCTGAACAGTTCTTGTATGGTGAACATCTAAGCGAGTACGAAGACCTCAGAAAGAGTAAATACAAACAGTTTTGTAACCCGTTCAGAGCCTTGTCATGTCCCAAAATTTAACACTTTATAGTTGTTTCGCCGAGCTCCACTTTTTGAAAAGGGTATATTTCAAGTGGGCGCATGTAAGAGCATCCCCTTCTTATTTTGAGTTTTCGCATTTACTAAACTTTCTATAATTTTTAAATATTTAGTAAACGGTTACTGAACGGTTCCTGTATGGCGAACATCTAAGTGAGCGTGAGGACCTCAGAAACAGTAAATACAGACAGTGTTGTAACCCGTTCAAAACTCAGTCCAGTCAAAAGATTTAACATTTTGTGTTTAGTTCTCCGCTCTGTACTTTTTGATAAGTGCTTCGCCTTCTTAATTTCTGTTTTTGTGTTAAATATATTATCCATAGTTTTTAAATATGTAGTAAACGGTTACTGAACAGTTCATGTATGGTGAACATCTAAGTGAGTGTGAGGACCTCAGAGACAGTAAATACAGGCAGTTTTGTAACCCGTTCAAAACTCTGTCAAATAGGAAATTTTAACATTTTTGGTTGTTTCTTCGCTCTGAACTTGTTGAAAAGTGCATATTTTAAGCGGGCGCGTGTAAGAGCTTCTCCTTCTTAATTTCAGTTTTCGTATGGAATAAATTCTACTAGTTTTTTAATATGCAGTAAACGGTTCCTGAACAGTTCCTGGATGTTGAACATCTGAGTGAGTGTGAAGACCTCAAAGACAGTAAATACAAACAGTTTGGCAAACCGTTCAGAGCTTTGTATGGAGAACGAGTGAAGTGCGTGCGAGGACCTCAGATATACAAAATTAAAACATTTTTATTGGCCTTTCTGACCTCTGGCAAATCACAAAAGTTACTAAAACTGCATCAGTTTTACAGTTTCGCCGCCGCTCGTGAAAGTATATAATTTAAATGGGCGTGCATATAAGCTCTGTCTTTAATTGCAGTTTACAGATTTAATAAAAACTTCAACCATCAACGATTTTGAAATATTTTATAAACTGCTACTCAATAGTTCTTGTATGGTGGAAATATAAGCGAGTGCGAGGACCTCAGAAACAGTAAATAGGAACAGTATTGCACTAACAATGCTAAGCGACATTTTCAGGAAACATTATTATTTTATTCTAAACGTTAGGGCACTATTTTACAATTGTTCCGCTGCTTTCCACTTTTTGAAAAATACGTTTTGTACGTTGGCGCAGGCAAGAGCTTCGCCGGTCTTCATTTCAGGATTCTGGTTTAATAAACTTTCGATAATTATTAAATATGTTCTAAAATGTAAACGGTTACTGAACAATTCTTGTGCGGTGAAAGTGTAAGCGAGGTCCTCAGAGAAAGTAATAGAAACAGGTTCGTAGGCCGCTCGGACCTCTGCCAAGTCACAAAATTTATTAAAAATTATAAAACATTTTCAAAAAAATCTTATTTTTAATATTGCAAACTTGTAGAGCACCATTTCTACAATTGTTGTGCCCGTATTTAGGAAGTGTATACTTAAACATGGATAATTTAAAATACTTTATAAACGGCTATTCAACAGATCCTGTATGGTGAAAATGTAAGTTAGTGCTAGGATCTGGCAGACGGTAAATAGAAAAAGATTTGTAAACCTTTCTGGTCTTTTCCCACATATAAAATTTACTAAAAATGGTTTTATGGTTGTTAGGCGGGTCTAACTGCAGAATATAAAAGGACGCACGTAAGAACTTTGTAGCTCTTAATTTCATCTTTTACGTTTAATAAAAGATTAGATCCTTAATAATGTTTTAATACACTATATGATGAACGTGTAAGCGAGTGCGAGGACCTCAGAGATAGTAAACAGAAACAGTTTTGTAGGCCGTTCTGACATCTGCCAAATCAGAAAGTTAGAGTAGCACGGGGCAAGAGGACGCGCGGGGCAAGAGTCCTAATCTTGATTTTTCCAGACACTAAATACTATATGGCAACCTAGCCCAGGTATGACGTTCAGTACATCGAGCTGCACCCACCAGTGTATTTTTGTAAAGTTTAGTAAAGTGCTGCTGCTGCCATGAGGTAATTTATATTTTCTAACATCATGCATGTAATTTTATCAAACTGTTGTATAAGGTACTATAGGATTATTTGGTGATGTACATTTAAAACAAAATAGCCACATAACCTATGCTATGTGAAGATCTATGGAACATATTCTAATCGCATGCATTGCAAGTCGGTAGTGGTGGCAGTAAATTTGAAAATTTGTCTGACATGTGGAGTAAAAGTCCTACTTTTTTGTGGGACAAAAGTCCGCGCGGATTTTTGCCCCATACACCTTAGGACTTTTGCCCTACGCACTCTTTTTTTAAATGTGTGTATCTGTATCTTACAGGAACTACAAAAGAAAACTCATAGAAAATTATGCACCGACGAAATGGTAGAAACGGCCAGAGCAAGTTTAGCCTATGGTTACTCTATTCGAGCAGCTGCTAAAAATTTAGGCGTCCATGAGTCTACATTGCGCAAAAGGTTGAAATCTGGACGTGGCATGGACGATAGGTTTTGTGGTCTAACTTTGAAATCTTTAAGAAGTATTGCTTACGAATATGCAGTTATAAATAATGTAAATCACCCATTTGATGCGCAGTCAAAATTAGCTGGCAAGGACTGAGCATACAAATTTGTAAAAAAGTATGGGCTGTCGTTAAGAACTCCAAATCCAACTAGTTTAGCAAGGATGACGGGTTTTAATAAAACCCAGATCGACGCATTTTTTCTAAATTTATCCAAACTTTACAAAAAGTATGAATTTCCACCAGGTTCAATTTACAATATGGATGAAAGTGGAATATCTACTATTCCAAATAAAATTCCCAAAATTGTTAGCACTAAAGGAAAGAAACTGGTTGTAAAAATACTATCCCCTGAGCGTGGTAAATTAATGACTATTGTTTGTGCCATGAGTGCAGCAGGTAATTTTGTACTCCCGGCCTTGATTTTCCCCGTAAGAGAATGAAGAGTGAACTTATGGATGGATCACCTCCAGAATCTATTATAGGAATGTGCTCAGATTCCGGTTATATCAACAGTACATTGTTCATAGAGTGGCTAAAACATTTTCAGGCAAAAGTACGAGCTGATGCCGAGCATCCTGTGTTGCTGATATTGGACAACCACTCATAGATTATTGGAGGCTGTATTATTTTGTAGACAACATTCCATACATTTATTGACCATTCCGCCTCACAGTAGCCATAGAATTCAACCGTTAGACCGCTCTTATTTCAAACGATTAAAAACATTATACGCCGATGAATGTAATCGGTAGTTAACAAACAACCCGGGGCGACAAATAACACATTTCCAAATTGCAAAGTTATTGGGTCACGCCTGCGAACGGTGCTCCACTATGGACAAAGGTATTAAAGCTTTTGAAACTTGCGGCATTTATCCGATTAACAAGAACGTGTTTACCGATCACGACTTTCTTCCTTCTGCTGTTACTGAGAGAAACGTTGTTAACAACCAGGAAATAAATGACAGTGAATCGGATTCAGATCCTGAAGCATCCGTGCCTTTTATCCGTCTTACGCAAAGATACAATTACGGTCCATTCTACTCCTAAAAAGCAGACAGAAGAAGATCCGGTTGCACGTACCTGCACGGAGAATATTTCAGTATCAGAGCTTACAAACCTTCTACATCTAGTGGCATCCATCCCAAAGAAGAAAATAGTAACTCCAAAAGAAATACTCCCGCTTCCCAGAAGATCAGAAGCTCAAAAAAGAAGAAGAAGAGGCCAAAAATCAGGTAACTGCCAAGCACACCCTGGAAGGAAACACTTGAAGCGGAGCGTGAAGAGAAGCTTCGAAAGGACGCTTTTCAAGCTAAGAAAAGAGTAACGAGTAAGACTAATGATATACAAAAGGAAGATAACTGCAAGAAGCGGAAGCAGGCTTCGGAAGGTTATGCATGTTCTGCATGCTCTGAGGAATACAGTGATCCGCGAATGGAAGACTGGATCCAGTGCGAAAAATGTAGAAGATGGTGGCACAAGAACTGCACGGCCTATCAAAACGTAGGAAATTTGTTTGCGACTGTTGCAAGTAAAACTATCTATGTAGGAACTTTGCCCCACACGTTTGAGATTTTTACCCCACTAGTGGGACAAAGTTCCCATTTTGAATTAGTTTACATTTCAAGAATTTGTGCTTTGGTTTTTACTTTTTTAAAGACAAAACATTTTTATTCTTATACTTAAAGGACTGTACTATTTACCCAAAGAAAATTTTATTTCATTGTTATTTGTTGTTTATATATTTCTTTAAGTGTTAACTGCGTCCTTTTGCTCCATCCTATTCTACTACTCGTGCCAAGAGGCATTTTCTAATAACATTAATTTTGTGTCGTAAACGTGTAGAGCACCGTTTTACAGTTTTCAGACTTAGTAAATTCTCAATAATTTTCTAATATGTATGTCCTAATATTTAAACAGTTACTGAACAGTTCCTGTATGTTAAAAATGTAAGCGAGGTCCTCAGAGACAGTTAATAGAAACAGGCTTGTAGGCTGTTCTAACTTTACTAGGTCACAAAATCTATTAAAAAGGTAAAGAAATATTAACAAAAACATTAATTTACTACTCATATCTTTTAAAGTTAATGAGTGAAAGAACATATACAAATCAATATCAAGCAAAATATAAGCAGATACATAGAAAAATAAGAAATAAAATTAAAGAAGCTAAAGAGGAATGGATAATAGGACAATGTAATGAAATTGAATTTCTCCAGATAAAACATGATGAATGGATTTTGCACAGAAAAATTAAAGAAATAATCCATACTAATAGGAAAACAATACTATCTTTAATAATAGACAAAAATATCAAACTAATAACAGACAAAATCAAAAACTCAAGATATGGGAAGAACATGTGGAACACGTATTTGAAGATAAGAGAATAGAATCAGATCCACCAGACATAGAAGATAATTAGAATAAAGACATCGGGCCAAATCTACTAAAAAGCAAAGTAGAATATGCGCTAAATCGAATAAAATCTGGAAAAATACAGGACCCGTTGAAATACACATAGAAATTCTTAAACTAACTGAATATGATCAACTGAACATTCTCAAGAAACTGTTTAATCAGATATACACAATAGACCAAATTCCGCAAGATTGGTTAAAATCAACCTTCATTCCACTGCGTAAAAAAGCGAACACCAAGTCGTGCAACGAACACCGATTAATCAGCCTCATGAGCCAAAGTACTTTTGAAAATACTACAGAATAGAATATACCGAAAATGCGAAGAAATAATGACTAACACCCAATTTGGGTTTAGAAATGAACTAGACACAAGAGGGGCATTGTTTTGCGTACAGGTTCTAATGCAGAAATGTAACGACCAGGGAAAGGATTTGACTATGTGCTATATTGATTATCAGAAGGCATTCGGCAGAGTAAGGCACAAGGACCTAATAGAGCTATTACATAAGATTGGGTTAGATCAGAGAAATATCCATCTCATTAAGATCCTGTAGTGGAATCAAACAGCCGCAGTCAAGACAGAATATCACATGACAGAGGAAATAGACATAAAACGAGGGGTAAGGCAGGGATGCATTCTGTCCCCAATGTAGTTTAATGTTTACTTCGAATTTATCTTTCAAGAAGCATTAGATGACATGGAGGAGGAGGGGCATTAAGGTTAACGGTGAAATAATAAACAATATAAGATATGCAGACGACACAGTCACACTAGCAGACAAAGCTGAAGATGTACAAAGACTATTAGATAAAGTTAACGTTAAAAGCGAGGAAATGGGGTTGTCGATAAATCTTAGTGAAACAAAAATAATGGATATATCGAAACAACGCGACGTAGTAACAGACATTAGAATAAATGGAAGACAACTAGAGCATGTACAAAAATACAAATACCTCGGATGTTGGTTAAATGCAAACCTAAACCCTGATACAGAAATTTTGAATAGAATAGAAATTGCCAGAAACGGCTTTCTACGAATGAAAACTATGCTGTGTAACAAAGACCTAAACATTCAGATACCATGGCGCATGACGAAATACTACGTATAGTCACTGTTGCTTTAGGGAGTGGAGTCCTGGACACTTAAACAAAATACGATAAACAAATTAGAGGGTTCTGAAATGTGGCTGTATAGAAGGTTACTGAAAACTCCTTGGCAACACATACAAGCAACATAGAAGTACTAAGACGAATGGGAAAAGATAGAGATCTGATTTGAGTCATCAAAAGAAGAAAAACAGCATATCTGGGCCGCATCGTGAGAAATGATAAATACAATCTAGCACAAGTAATAATATAAGGAAAAATTGAGGGAAGACGCAGGCGAGGAAGAAGAGAAATTTTATGATGGATAAACATCAGAACATGGACAGTAAGTCGTAAACACGCTATTCTGAAATGCCAATATGATCGCCAACGTCTGATACGAAGAGACGGCACTCTAAGAAGAAGATTCTTATCTTGTAGGCCACCATTTTTACAGTTGTACCACTTTTAGAAAAATACATAATTTAATGTGGTGCATGTAGCAGCTTCGCCATTCTTCTTTTCGGTTTTCATATTTACTACAAGTTTCGACCCTCGGTAATTTTTAAATACAGTTACTAAACAGTTCAGGGTCTATTGGTAACTTATTTGGCAGAGCGCTTGCTTTCTGGGCAAAACGTCAAATATGGCTTGAGTTCGATTCTCCAGCATTACCACCGCCTCGCATAAAAATGTTGGACTACCATCCACCTTACACCATTCCCCAATTCAGTTAGTAACTGTGAGATCTTGACAACCTTGTATAGAATTTCTGATTTGACGCTAAATTGCAAATCCGCTGTGATTTGGCCTTACCGTTGAGGAGAAATACGTGATGGAGAAGAGGCCAATGTCCATCAGTGGGCCGAAAAAGCTGAGAACGAACGAAAGAGTTCATATATAGTGAAAGTGTGAGCGACTGTCAGGGTCTCAGAGACAGGAAATAGAGACAGTTTTGTAAGTATTTGTGACCTCCGCCACGTAACACAACATCCTAAAAATATTAACACTTATTTTTAAACAATCGTTTTTGATAACTTGTAGAAAGTCATTTTTACAGTAGTTTTATTCTTAAAATTGATTCACTAATGCAAGAGCTTGTTAAATAATATTTATAGTCTATGCCAATTGAATTACGGATTATCCAGTTAACAGGTGTTAAACTTAATTTCGTTTAATGATAATGCGATTATTTTAAAACTGATGTTCGTATAGAATTATTAAATGTATATTAAGAATCTCCATAATATCGCAGTTTCAAAATTGTAGATGAGACTATATGAAAAAGATGCCTACCAAACTTTCGCTTCTCTTTTTGAATTAAACAACTCAAAAATGAATAGGGATATTGTAATATAAGGCATATATGTTTGTATTTGGCGGCTAATGGTAGTATATTATTGATAATTAGAGCAAGCGGCAATGTTGCAATTGTTTAACCGTATTAGTGTGAAGTCGAGTTTGTGTATTTGATTGAATAATCTTTCCTGTGTTCTTAAGATCTTTTTTGTTCATTGTTTTTTATTCGTGTATTACATTTGTGCTCTTAATAATAAACAACAATGCAGAAAAACCATTTAACAATAGAACAACAAAATTTAGCCGTTGATATGCACCAAAGAGAAGATCGCCAGGTCGACATTGCTGATATGTTAGGAACCACACAGCGTAATTTCACGTGCCGTTTTGCGCCTTAGAGAAACAGGTACGACTGCAAGACGAACTGGAAGTGGATCTTTTCGCATTACAACACCTCGTGAGGATCAACCTTTGGTAATTAATGCAAGAATGCACCCTTTTCAACTGCTCGACATCTACAGCAAGTGCTCCAGAATGCCACACGAAATCGAGTCGCCAACCAAACTGTGACAGATCGTTTGTTTGAGGTAGGAAGGACTCACCTCATACCGCCTCCTGGCATGTCCTTCAAGAACTTTGGCTCAACGAAGACACCGGGTGGAATGGTCAAGATGTAGGCTTGAAGAAGCGACACGGTGGGATGACATACTGTTTTCGGGAGTCCAGAAATTATCTCAGCGTCAAAGACTATATCGCAGTGCCGGACATCGTACTTTACATCAGTATAGCCAACCAGGTCGTTGCCTTTGGTGATGGTGGTGGTGGTCTTATGGTATGAACTGGAATTTCTTTATGGTTGCGTACTGACCTCCATATCTTTAATGGTACACTCACGGGCCAAAGTTATGCCCAAGAGATCATTAGGGACCATGTTCTGAACCGTCTAAACGCTGTTGGGCGCGAATATTTTATTTTTCTTGACGACAACGCAAGGCCGCATCGTGCTCGGGTTGTTTTAGAGATGCTTCGAGATGAGGAAATAAACCATCTTGCTTTTCCTCTGCTATTTCCAGATCTCAGCCCCATCGAGCATGCATGGGACCTTTTTCAGAGACAGCTGAATCTTCATAGTCCAAGGCCTACTACTGTGCAACAGCTGAGGGATGTATTGCCGGTACTGTGGCATAAAATTCCACCGGAACATATTGATAATTGCATTACGAGTATGCCAGCAAGGTGCAGAGCAGATATTACTATCAGATGAGGTGCCACGCGGTATTAGAATTTAATAAGTTAAGTGAAAGGAGACCATAACGATTTTCATTATAATATTGCTAAATTTCTTCTTTAAACGTACCTTTGTTGAAATTTTCATGTTCATTACTAAACAGACGTTATATTTTGTTGTTTTGTAGTTTCTTATTATAAGTGAAATTAGTGTTGCCTTTAAGTGTCTTACACTGCAATATCCCTATTCATTTTTGAGTACTTTATTTGCAAAAATTTGTTTTACTAATAAATGTTAAGTCAGTTTCTGGATTTTAAATTTCCTCAAAATCGGAATAACTATTTCCGTACATACGCAGTACGCACGTACGCACAAAAACTATTAAAATCCACGCGAGCTCTTCAACTGTTCGAGTAGTATCATTAGGAGCGCCTTCGCAGCTTTCACCACCGGAATTATCAAATGTTTCAGTTTAAGTCCAGGATAATGATCCGACTGCTAACGTCTCAATAATCCGCCCCAGTTTTCGGCTCCAAATGCGGAATTGATAGCGCCACTCTCCACTTTTTGAAAAATGCATAATTTAAAGGGGCGCATGTAGGCGCTTCGCCGGGAGCGGTGCGACACACATGCGGGTGAAATAAGAAAGGGGCGGGCGGCAAGTGTAAATGACATCATTATAACTGCAAAGTGGTCGCTCTCCCGTCTCCAAGGCAACGTGGGTGGAGGCGGCTTCGCTAATGGCATACATGACAAGGGGACCGATCGATTTTTTAAATTTACTCTAAGAATAAACAGCGTCTGAAGATGCCTCGTATCTCTAACAAGGTAACTCACAACTACGCAGCAGGAAAATCTCGGAAAACTCCCCCGGCGAAAGCTCTCGAATTGATTAATTATCGAATTTAATTAGCATACACTCGTTGGAAATGGGAAAGTACGCAATTCAACTGCAATTAGTTTGTTTTTTAATATTGTTATTCAAATTTAGGTCTTCTAAAGCCCTTACCCGTCAATAAATATCTAACCGTGCTCTTAAATAATGACCAATTAAGAACTATTAATTAAAAGAAAGCGAGAACCCTAGGAAACAGCAAATTGAGAAACATCTTGGAATATTTGTAATGAATTAATTCGTTGTTGTTTCAATTCATAATTTATGCATTCTTATAGAGTTTTTGTAAAGTAAGTAAACTAAACAAGAGGACTTATTTTATGAAAGGAAAATTTTAAAGCAAGAATACAGGAAAACATGTTTTATTGTTCATAATGACGTATAATATTAACAATTTGAATTTTTAATGTATCCACCGTCGGTTTACAGGCTTCTTTATTTAAACTGGATAATGATATTTCCACACCTGTGGAACAAAAACTACAATGCAGTGATAATTAGATCTCCGTACACCAGCCTGTACAGCTTTATTTATTAAACATTTTACGAGGACTCTTAAAGAGTCCGTTTTGGTTTGCCAATCAATTCAAATGTCCTGGCATATAGACTACGAAAAAGTGTTGATTAAAATGTTTGCATATATAATGCCTACAGACCAACAACACTTTTTTACAGCAACGCTTGAAGAACAAAACTACATAAGCTTCTGCAGAGATTCGAAAGCTGGGTTAGAAGTTAGTACTATAGAAGGTTACTGCCAAACTGAATTGTAAATTATATTTTAGGTTACAATTGTTACTACATTTCTATTGGTATATATCGAAACCACGTTTTAATGTAAATAGAACGGTATGTTAACTATAATGTACATACTTTAAATCTAAGCGCAATTCTTTATTTAGATGGAATATTGTTATTTTTAGATAGGAAGCAAAAACCCTACTGTTGTGATAGCTAGAATTCTTAAGATATTGAAAGAACAAACAATTCAAGAGTCGGCTTGTACCAGGTCCCAAAAAATTTAAAAAACTTAAAGGAAGATAGTATGTACTTCCTGCGGATATTAAGTTATGCATTTTGAAGTAAATATTGTTCGCTATAGAGCAAATATAATTGGTGTAACTAAAGTATACTTTCATATTTATTAAATCATTGTAATAAATGTTACAAACTGTACGTTTCGAGTAAAGACACACGCTTTGTGTTCTAAAGCCAACAAAACTTTTGTTGATCGTGCTGTAGTATGTTTATAAAAGTTATTAAGAATGAAAAGCAAAACTAACCACTAACCAGGAAGTCTAATTATAAAGGTATAAATTTTCATACCATAATTGAAAATCTAAGTCTTGGTCTGTAGGAAAGATTGCTGTTAACGTTTCAAATTAGTACTGTTATAGTAATTTAATTTTGAAGGCTCTATTAATTTAATAGAATCCTGTTATAGTAGATATTGCTTGGTTAGCAAGTAAAGTGATCGCTCAATTCTAATAAGGATTATTACGTTAAACAAAAAATTCATTATAATACTGAAGTGAAGGAAATTGTACAAATTTGGGTTCGTTGGTTGCTGATAAAATATCAGTGTAACGGTGCCCTCATACTTCTTACGGTTGGTACTATTTCTAACGATGAGCAAGTAGCAAGTATTAAATGATATGTATTATTTTCAACTGTTTCACGTAATTAAGTTGATTTTTGTTCCTTTTCTGTGTGAATATGTACCTAATAAAATGTAGATAAGCTATTTATATCGTTAATAATGGTTGGAGAATCTAATATGTGGTCCTTTATCATATTATATGTTTATGTCGAATCCAGAAGATGTACTAATTGTACACTCATGAAAAGAACATCCATTTCATGAAGCAGTTCCTCATACTGTAATTTCAAAATTTTCCGCCACCTGGACAAAAATCCCATCCATTTCATGAAGTGGAACCCATCCTCTTCCAGACGGTGAAATTATACTAGACTACAGCATTTGGATAAGCAAATTGTCCATTTCATGAAAAGGTGGAAGCTCGGGCGGACAAGGTGTTGCAAAATGTTCCTGCAAACCTTCTAAGCAGCAGTACAAAAATAAAAGATGCATTTGTTTTAATCCAGAAGGTTATGTATCAGCCGGTGTCATAACAGTCTGAATTGCGCAAACAAGTAGCTCATAATATGAAAATAAATTATAACTTACTTATTATACGTATATCTATATTTGACCGAGTAAACTGGAAGCAAAGGTTTGACGTACTAGCCGAAATAGGAATAGACGCTAACGAAAGGCAACTAATATACAATGTATATAAAAACCAGTCAGCCATAATCGAGTACAACGGGGAAAAAGAAGTAGCCCAAATACGACGAGGTGTCAGACAAGGCTGTGGCCTCTCACCACTTCTCTTCAATATATAAATACAACAAGCCATAAATGAATTCAGGCAGGAGTATATATACATGGTGAAAGAATCGACACAATTAGATACGCGGATGATATAGCCCTGCTCTCAGAAACAAAGCAAGACCTGATAGAAGCACTAACGATTATGGACGAAATATTCCATAACAACTACAACAGAAAAATCAACAAAGGTAAGACAAAAGTGATGGTGTGCTCAAAACACAACAGAACAATGGATAACATCAACGTAGGCAATGAGCCCATAAATGCAGTAGAACAATTTGCATATCTAGGAAGTCTGATCACTGAAGATGGCAGAAGTACAAAAGAGATTAACAAAAGAATAAACCACGCAAAAAGAGCTTTCTATAATAAGAAACAGCTATTGACGTCTAATGGCATATCGATACACACAAAGCAACAATTTATTAAAACGCACATATGGAGCATTGCGCTATATGGATGCTAAACATGGACAATTGGGAAAACAGGCAGAAGGAAAATAGAGGCTTTTGAAATATAGTGTTACAGAAGAGCACTAAAGATCTCTTGGACACAAAGGAAAACGAACGAAGAAGTTTTAGAACAAATGCAAGAAAGAAGGTAAATATGGAGACACATAACGAAGAGAAGGACCCAAACAATAGGCCATATCCTGAGAAGAAATGGATTAATGAAAACAATTATCGAGGGGAAAATAAATGGTAAAAATCCAAAAGGACGCCCCCGCCTTCAATTTATAAAACAAATAATACAAGACTCGAGAAGCAACAGCTATGAGGAAATGAAGAGAAAGGCCTTAGATAGGGGAAAATGGAAAGCTGCGAGTGCGACAAACCAGTCCCAGGACTAACGACCATGGCGGAGGAGGATCTATATTATATATTATCAGACATTTATGTGCTAGTACCAGTAAGATATAATTTGCACTATCACATACAATTTTGTAGTATTCCTCAAATATTTGTGTTTGTTCTTTGTTTGAATGTTTAATGTTTATTTTTTTTTGACAATTTTTTTTATTAGTATAATTTTTTTTTCATTTTTAGTATAATATAGAAAAAGAAACAGAAACTCCTTTTTCTTCCCACTTCACTACATAGCTATAGGTACGAAAACAGGGAACACGAAATGGGCATCCACTTGCGACGACGTAACAATTAGTACACCAACTATTGTTTTCTATCCCACCTTTTCATGAAATGGACAATCTGCTTATCCAAATGCTGTAGTGTCGTATAATTTCACCATCTGGAAGAGGATGGGTTCCACTTCATGAAATGGATGAAATTTTTGTCCAGGTGGCGGAAAAATTTGAAATTACTGTATGAGGAGCCGCTTCATGAAGTGGATGTCCTTTTCACGAAGTGTACAATTACATCTTCTGGATTCGACATATATAGTATAGCAGAGGAGTTGCTTATATTGGCGGAATGGATAGAAAGGCGTTGAAATTTTAGTCGTTACAGTCCTGACCTGGCACGAAATTAAAAGAAAGACCTCTGTGGAAAGCATTTCCCAGATCTACTTCTTTTTATCGCCGTACTCGATTATCATCAAAATTTCGATACGTTCAGTTTCTGTTAAACGTACCACGATCAGAAATTCGTATTTAACACAGAGCACAGGCTAAATTTTAATCACTTGTTAATGCTAACTGTCACCGGAATTGACATTTTGCATTTGTTCAATTTTAAACATTTTCAACAATTGCCTACTATTGTCTTTTGTTTATCTTGCAATAAGTGTACCTGATGAAAAATGTTGCCAGTGACAAAAATAAATGTTTATCGTAATTGTTCTTGAAATTTTTATTATGCAGATGTATGATATTTTTACATGGCTGTATAGAGAATAAAAAGCACTAACTGGTCATACCATAAATAGAATGACGTACGTCATAGCTAAAACATAACAATCGAAGAAAAATGAAAAACACCAAATTGTGGCAAACAATAATAATTTTTTCGTAAAGATATATATATATATATATATATATATATATATATATATATAGTTGTATTCCAGCTATTATGTACCTTGCTATTTAAATTTACAGGACACTTAATTTACAGTTTACAAACTTAATTGACAATTAATAAACTTTTTGTTTTTCACGGCACGCTTTGCTAAAACAAAAAATGAAAGTTTAATTTAATTTAACATTAAAATATTATAAATTGTTAAACATGAAAATGTTGTTATGATAATTTGGATTTGGTCTATTTTTGTGATTTTGGACAATTCTCCTTAATTACTTTTTTCGATAAAACTAGGTCCACGATAACTTTTCAATTTCTCGCATTTATTTTTGATTGCAGTAGGCTACCGGTGTGCAGTAAATTGATTGAAAATTGTAAAAACTGAAACTTTAGAAACACATTACTATCTTCTCTACCATTGACGCTATTTCAATCAAACTTGGTAACTTTATGTTTTTGGTCACTATGCGTTATGAGTGGCCGCCATATTGGATTATTACACCATTATATAGACCAAAAAATAGCTTTTCAAATTGGTAAAAACATAACCTTCTTCTGCCAAAAAATTGTTGCAATTTGAATATTTATGTAAATAATTCAAAAATAGCTTTGGCTTTTAAAACAACTAAAACAATAATTAAAGTGAGAGATTAAATTGCTAATTGTCATCTAATCTCTTTAAATACTGCAACATTTTATTGGTCTAACAATATCGAGATATCGCATTAGAGGAGTAACAAGCCCCTACACGCATACCCTTACACCAGACAGGTTAAGCATGGTTACGCATCAACACGACAGAGTCGGACCCTATTGTGTATTGCACAAACTAGATGAGATTAGCTTTGTCTCACATCAACCACAAATATTGCCCAGTAACATCGTGCAATGTAGAAAAAAGTTTTTCCCGCTATAAATACAGGGTGATTTATACCAGGAGGCGAAAAAATGAATATTCGTGATCAGGATTGGATTGTAAGCAAAAATGCGAAATAACTTTTTTCCCATCGGCCTTTATTTTGGAGATATCGAGGCATGAAGTTTTCTGAATTTTTTATCCATAAAATTAATAGTAAGTCATGGAAATTGCTTTGAAACAAAAGACTTATTATATTAAAATAAATAACTAGTTGTTGACAATTGTCACATAGTATTGCTCTTAATAGTTAGTGTAGAAAAGATACAAATTTCGTCAAGAATGCAGTTCGGCAATGAAGAATATGCCGACATTATTTTTGTTTACGGGTTTTGTAACGGCAATGCTTTGAAAAGTTGTCGGGAATATCAAAGAAGGTTCCCGAATAGACGTCCGCCATCTCGCCGTGTATTTTTCGAAGACTGTGACAATGTGAAATTGGTAATCTTCATACTGGTGCTGTAAATCTACAATACAACGCTGTAAGGGAAGAAGAAGTAATTGATGCAGTGCTTGACGAACCAGGTATTAGTACCAGAAGAATTGCAACCCGTCTGCACGTTTCTCAAAACTTCGTTTGGAGGACTTTAAACAGAGAAGTGTTGCATCCTTACCATTATCAGCGTGTCTGTCACTTACAACCAGGAGATGAAGTACAAAGATTAGCATTTTCGCGATGGCTTCTCGGACAGAACGGGCAAGATCTAACTTTATTCGTTCCATTTTGTGGTCCGATGAAGCTACTTTCACCAGGGACGGTATCAATAACTGTCACAATGAGCATGTATGGTCAGTACAAAATCCGCACGCATTTAGAAGACACCATTTTCAACACAGATTTTCGATTCACACGTGGCGTGGGACTTTCAACAGTCGTCTACTGCCAATACAAATTCTGCCGCATCGTTTAAATGCTGCGCCCTACTTGGAATTGTTGGATAATCACTTGCACGAGTTATTAGCAGACGTTCCACTTGCATTGCACAACGTGATGTGGTATCAACACGATGGTGCGCCACCGCAAGCGGCAAGGGTTGTTGTAGAATTGCTAGACAACCATTTTAATGGAAGGTGGATGGGTAGGCGCGGTTCAGTTCAGTAGCCTACTAGGTCGCCAGATCTAAATCCACTGCATTTTTACTTCTGCGGCCACGTGAAACAACTAGTTTATGCAGAGGAAATTCACAATGAAGAGCAATTACGAGACAGAATTATGAATGCTGTACTTCAAATTGAAAATGAACAAGATTTTGCTGCAGTTTATAATTCAGTGGCTTTACGTTGCCAGGCTTGCATCGCGACTGGCTTTTCGAACATGAGTTGTAAGTTAAAGTAATGGTTTTTCTTTCTGTGTAACCATTACAGTGGTTAAATAAAGTTTTCATATGGCCTACTATTAGTTTTTTGTAAAACTTTAAATTATATTGAAATAAAATCAGTAGTTTGGACTTCCATTGTCTTTATTTTAAAAACACAGTAATTACACAACGTTTCGACTGTTAGGTATCTACAGTCGTCATCAGGTGAATACTGAAAACGGACGTTTAAATTATATGTTTCAAAAGTTTGAACCTTGATATCTCCAAAACAAAAGCGGATCGGAAAAAAAATTACTTCGTATTTTTTGCTTACAATCCAATCCCAAACACGAATATTCATTTTTCGGTATAAATCACCCTGTATATAATGAAAGATAATCGGCAGAATTTTCCAGTTGACAATATTGAAAAACATACCTATGGTTATTTATTGTAATACGAGGGCAACCTTATAAGTTTTTTACAAAAACTAGGAAAGAAACATTTTTTTTGAAACAAACTGTTTTATTGCTTTTCAAAATATTCGTCTTTAATATTTATACACTTTTACATGCGTTCACACCAATTCTCGCAACATTTTTTCCACTCTGAAGTTTGTTATGTTATTTTCCAATTGCCTACTGTATATGAATAAATTTATTATTTCTTTTGTCGCTTCGTAAGAATTGGTTACATTGCGTCTTTAAAGAATTAAGCATTGTTAGGCATGCTCGTATTTTTCGTCTTGGAGTGATTTATGAACAAGGGAGTCTCAGTTGTGTTCAAGGTCCCCTTTGTGCGATGCTTTTTGCCGCGCTGGCGGCGCCGCTAAAAAGGCATTTCTCGGAATTCGCTTGTTTTGCTGCTTGGCAACAGCGCACCTGCACGTGACATTCTTCTAGAATATTCCCGCAGCTTCTAGTATTCCTAACGTAATGTGCCCATATGTCATGCAATCGGTGGAGGGGAGTGCAGGATTGGATTGTATTTTGAGTCAGTAACAGACAGACGCTCGTACCCGGCGGTTGGATCGTTACATATCGGTCCCTTTTCCTTCACGGCGCCTCGCTATCCTGAATTTTTACCGTACCGTTTTTGTTTGCTGTAAAGCAGAAGTAAACCGACCTCTTCGTCGGATAAATATTTATGCGATAGCGAAAAGGTGCGCCTTGGTGTTGGACAATTAAAGAAATAATTGCTCCTGGCGAATACAAATTCGGATCCATGTGAAGTGTAGAGGAAAGAAAGGAATTTGTGCGAGCGTTTCGCTGGAACGTGTTTGGCTCCTATCCACCCCGCAGAAGCTCCGCTTCGGTTCCCGCGTCTTCTGACCCAGTTGAGAGCAGCTCGGCCCTGTACAGGGGCGTAACTTCTGCGTTTTGTCACAATTTTGCCCGAAGGACGCTGTTCTCCGATCCCTTTTGGTTTAACGACCATATAACCGGAAACTACCATTATCTGTGCCGACTCCTTGGAACTTTAAGGTAAAAACTACCAAGTTTTGTACTAGTGGAAAGTAACTTTCGGCTTGGCACGCGTATCTTGCAA
>JABXWE010018269.1:0-40324 GCA_014611495.1 Limonius californicus | reverse complement strand
TGTTGCTACCGAGGTAAAATTTTCTAAGTTCCTGGAAATTATATTTTGTAGGGCATAAAAAATCGATTTTTTTATTTTCGCGGAAAAAGATTCTTTGACGCAAACAAATACCAACCGTTAGAATAAAAAAAATATTTTTCTAAAAAAGAGGGGGGAGGGGGCCGGTGCGTTTTTATCATTTACTCTACTATACTCCTTCTTGATTCTGTTTATTAAATGATCCTTATCTACTGTTCCTTTATTGAAAAACTCCACCTGTACTAGGATGTCTCCACATATAGAAATTACGATGCTAACATACCACATCGGAAATGAATTATCAAGCAAATAATCTGCTGTAACTTCGATTCAACAACCTTTTAAGTAGTAAAATTAGTATAATTAGTTTACAAATGTAATGTTTATGGTATTTATTAATTAAGGTGTCAGTAATATCATGGCAATATATATATATATATATACCCATATTAGGAATATTGTCAAACGTTGACTTAGTACATGCAAAGATACTTCCAGCGAAAACAACATTTTACACGAGGAGTCACTATTCCATGAAAAAATTATGCGTAAACTCCAAATTCAGCCGGATTACGCAATAGAAAACTCAATTGCTCGATTGGGCATCATACATTTAGGAAGTATTTTTATTTTTTTTGGAACTGGGTTATTCTGTGCTAGCGTAGTATTTATTGTAAAGCTACTTTGCAAATTCTTAAGAAAACCAAAAGTGATTGTGTAGCAGGGCATTAGATCAGTGTCTTAAATTTTGCCAAACCATACATTGCGACTGTCTGTAATTTTATAAAGTTCTAAAAACACATATTTATATTTATTCTAAACAATTATGGATTTATGCAATTTGTATGATATACGTTAAACGTTAAGTTACTGCTGGAAACCGGCACTTTTCTTCACTATATGTTTTTCCACAGCTCTACCGTAAAAGCATGTCGGACCTACAATTAATATCTCACCGAAATGACAAAAATACCAGAGAAGGTTTAAGTATTTAGATCCATAGTTGCCAATTAGTAAGTTGTATCTGATTGGTTGCAGCAATAAATTCTTACTCACCTGTATTATAAGCGTCTAAATTTTTAACCAACGTATTTGAGACATTTTGTGTAGAACGACGGCGTTATGCTGCCTAAGCTTTTGCAGAATTTATTTGCTCTAAAATAGCACTTATTGGCTTGAAATACATACAGTTACTTTCCTGATGCGGCATATAAACACTCAATATCACATTTTCAGTATACGCTGTTTTTAAGTTATTCTATGTGATAATGGCGCTACACCCCATCAAGGAATTAGATTAGGGCTCCTGTATTCTGGCTCTCACACCTGGTTATCACGCCAAATTTATGACAGGTGGTAATGTAGTGGGCATCACACATTAGGAAACCCATTTTTACCACTTGTTCATTCGAACGCAGGTAACCAATTATTTAAAGTTACTGGGTAAATCATCTGCCAGGCTGGTTAGTACAGGGTGGATTCTAAAGACTTGTCCAATAATAACATAAACAAACATTGACACAAGTTCAAATTGAAAGAGACAATTTTTTTAAAGGTATGGTCACCGCAGACGAGTCTTGGATGAACCACTAAAATTCTCTGCCGCCAAAGATATTCAAAACCGTAGTCAGCAGACATAGTGTATTATGGGATATTCAGTGTCCAATTTTAACAGATTCTTTAGTTAGATGACCGGAAGGCTATAAATACGATATGTAACAGTCAACTTCTTTTATTTAAGTATCAGAAAATCTGTTAAAACAAAACACCGAGGATTATTGAGTAAATGCACCATTGTTCTACTGTCCTGTGACTATAGTCTTCTTGGATCTTTTAAAGAGTACACAAGAGGCAAGGAATTTTACTAGGTTGTGGAGGAAACGGAACCAGGGCAAATTTATCTTCGCATGCAACCAAAATGCTTTTTTCAGCGGATATTTGCAAGTTATCCGAGTATTGGAATAACTGTGTACTAAACTAAACCAAGGGTATTATTTCAAGAAATTAAATTCGTTTTACTAAGTATGTGTGTTGTTATTGTTATAACCGTATGAAGAACTCTAATCAAATATGGTTGGCTCTTAACTATCTTTAGGTAATGCCTTCAGTCATCAAAGATTGATGTTGGTAGCCTAAACAATAAAACTGTTGCATATGGAATGATATATTTCTAGCTAATTCAGATTAAAATAAAATCCTCAGAAGAAAACACATAAAAGAAAAATCCACAGAAGAAGAATCCACGGAAAAAAACATAACATTTTGAAACTAGCTTTTATCTTAGTAACAATTAATTCATTTATAGTGTTACAGACGAAAATACTTTAGAAGATTTCATTAAGGACTACTGTTACGTTTAGATTAGTTTAAAATGTATATATTGCTATTTAAGTTGGAATAAACATTTATAAATGAAGATTATTATAATGTTAAAACTGTAACTAATAAATAAGATTTTGCGGAAAAAATTGATTATAATATGATTGTTGTATGTAGTGTTTTTTTTTTATCATCCTCCAAACATTGGTGTATTATCAATTGCTGTAAGCTGTTATTTATCATAAAAAATTTAAATTTATTAGTAACATCGCGTAACAATATTGGACATAAAAGGAAATATGGAGCTCATTTATGACATTTGAAATTTTGAACAAAATATTGCTAGACAAATTTTGTTTAAAACATACTAGAGCAACACACACAATCGGGCTGTATACTGTAAAAGCATCTATGCGTAATGATTTAAGAAGGTTGGAACATATTAATTTAATACGCAAGTCTGATTTTGGTGGAATTTAAAATATATATAGTATACTGTAACGGTAGGTTTCAAGAATTTTACCTGACCATAAATTCCTCGGGCCTACAGAATGCATTATTATAGCAACCAGAATATCCCAGCGGTACGAGCAATGGAATTGGCTTTCTCCAAGATGATGTCACATCCGCTGAAAATGCAAGCGGGGTTTAGAAGGTTATCCCAACAATACCAAGACCATCGCTCTTTCATAAGCACTACTACAGAGAGGTCGATGGTATTCTAGTTCTAATTCAAGTTGTGCATATTTCTTTATTATTATTTTGTGTTGCCGTTGTTATATTCGTTTACCATGAAATCTTTTAATACACACACGATGTATATTTATTTAGCACAACGTACGCTAAATATAATCAGTACAGAGAAACAAAATAAAGCAATTGCTAAACAGAAAAGCCAGTTTTAAATTTTTGATCCTATAAGCATGGATGTTTTTTCTGTTTTGTTGAGGAATATTTGCCGTTAAACGGTTTAACCGCTGGACTGAATTATTCGGCATTCGGGTTATTCGAATCGCAGCTAACAGCCTAAAATAAAGTTTTTCCTTCAGTGCATTTGACATATATAATAGCACAGCAGCAATTCGCCAAAGAAGTACCTACATGTAACTTTAAGCCAGATAAAGAGTCTTGAAAGGATTAGCAGAATTCGTATCTACATATTAATCATCTATATAAATTATCTTCGGGGAAGGAAATACATAATTTGTATAAGAAATATTTTATTTTTATTCCGTTAGGTTGCCGAAAGATGCGTGTGTAGGATATTCTACCTTAACAGAGGTATTACTCAAAAAATGTGCGGGTTATTACAAAATTATTATTAAAAACCCAGATAACAAAAATCTAGTATAAATTGCTTTAGTGGGATTGTTTGAACAAAATAAATTAGAAGAGCGTCTGTAAATGAAATTTGTTAAACTATTTGTGTATTCGTTATAGGTATAATCGATTTTAGTAAATAAACATGATTTATGTATTACATATTGTTTAACAAAACAAGTTAAAAGATGATTAATGTGTATACCCCCTGTTGATTTTCGTTAGGGTCCATATTAGTATTAAATCAATCAATCAATTCGACCATGGCTAACTAATATGTAGTGCACAAGTCCTGACCGTGTCGGTCGTGGCATATATTACTTTGAGCATGTATTTACAATAAACAAGGTTGTTATTCAATTCAAATTTCATTGAGAAATTACAGGTTTGAGTAATCCATTCTTCCAACTTCGACATTACGGCAATCTTTTGAATTTAAAGTAACTACGCAATTCAAGTATAAATTTCGTTTTAAAATGGATATCTGGATATTGGAGAGAGTATCTGCATTGTCACATTAAAGATTTCGTATTTCACTATGCAATTTGAATTCAAATGTACAGTGTAACTGTATTTTCAATGTAGAAGCGATTTAGTCACTCAATGTTAGAAAAACGGTCATCAAAAAATTCTAGTATACAGGGTGGCCCACGTGACACTAAACTTCAATTCTTCGAAAAACGATCGAGCAAGTCAAATTAATTTGTCCAGGGGAACATGTAATACGGCTATTTGCGTTGATTTATCTTTAACCCCAAAATTGAGAAGATTTTTACTTTAAAATTTTCAGATGGAAAGAGGTATTAAAAGACACATAAAAATCACACATTTAAAATCTCGAAGTATTTGCTATACAATAGGGTTTTCATGTGTGGATTCCGAGTACTGTTTCCCCAGAAAAACCAAAGAAACAATATTGTTTAACACAACGTCGCACGCTCTGGAGCACCTGTGGAACGATTGGACAGCATTTGTTGAAATGTACGGGGGCGTAAACATTAGAATATTTTTCCTTTTTACTTTATCATGTAAGTGGCATGTTGTATTTCGTAGTTACCGTTGTATTCAAATAAATAAATATATTGCGTATGAGAAATTACTGCGAAGGTAGTTTCGGACCCTGCTGCTACTTTAACTCTAACCCCCTAAACTAGAGACACTGACGGTTTTAAGTACTCTCCGAGGCACCGCCGTTGCAGCGTTAGAGGGAAAAGTCGGCTACCCATCCAAGTGGGCACTGCGCGGATTGTTCCTTAACTTTGAATATTGTTTGACCAGTACTCGAGTTTGTTCTCCACGCGGATTCCTTTTGGATATTCAAAATTGTTTATACGATTTCAGAAAGAGTATTTAGAATTAGTTTTTCAGAGTTATTTTGAAAATTTGCTCCACAATTATCTTAATTTTATTAAATTATGTTTCTTACTATTTTAAATCTTCACTACACGCGGACACGGCAAGTATAAGGAATGTCTCAACATTGAAGTTTCGAGTACATTTTTCCGATTGTCCTTCGTTATCGAATTACTGATAAAAAGTAAATAATAAGTTTTGTCGCACGGTCGCTCCGATTCGTTATGTAATGCAATTTAATTATGTAACAAAAGTACAGAGTGGTTTTCACGGGGTGAAGCCAAGTTACCTTAGAGTGCGATCAGGAAGGGCTTATATACAGTCGAGATATCTCGAAGCGCTGGGCAAGGTAAATGGTTAAGGAGACTTGCAGCTGTAGTCTCAAAGCACAATCAACAGAAGAAACCCGTAAGCCCCCAGATATCGTGCGGATGTTTGCTTTGAAGTAGGAGGTGACAATCTATCTGAATACATTTTGTGACAGATGTGGAAAATATTTTCTTTTCCTGAAGAAGTTGAATTTAAATGTAAAGTTTTTATTTTCTTTCAATAACTCAATAACGAATGGCAGTCGGAACACTTAATTTTAAAATTTTTTGCCCCCCTCAGTCAAATCCTAAAAGCACGAACGTGTAATTTGTTACACTCTGTATAAATAATCGCTGTAATCCAAATTTCGTTGGTGAAGTAATACGAATTCTACCATAAATGAAATAGTCTTACAGTTTTGCATACTTTGTTTAAGCAGGCTTAAGATTCTTTTATTTGCAACATTCCGCTCTTGGGAGCGATAGAACGAAGATAATTTTTCGGTCGTCGGTGGGACTAGCGTATTACCGAATTGAGCACACCAGGGAATATTATCTATATTATTTTTTCCATAAAATTTCATAATTGTATACACCTAGCGATGACTGACATTAGGAGAAGTTAAACCAATATGTGCGAGTAAGCAGTAAGAGATATAGCAAAAACAGCCACTAAGCAAGATAGTGTATTAAAAGCTGATGATAGATGGGTCACCAGAATCTTATATTGGGGGCAAACAGGTGACAAAACAACAATTGACCCTAAAGGGAACGAATAGCAATCTACAAACAATAGCAGTAATACAATGATCTAAAAGAACGAAGAAACGAGGCGCATGAAAGAACGAAATAGATAAATATATCTAATATGGGATAAAAAGAATCTGAAAAGAACAAAAAGAAACTTCAAGATTATTTTTACTTATAAAATCTGCTCTAAAATATTCTTCTGAAGTTTAGAAACGAAAAGGTAACACTCTTTAAAAACAAATCTATGTAGAGGTTAATGTCCTGAAATTGAAAAACAATTGGTTTCTAATTTCGTTTACTAAAGAGGAACTTGGTTATGGTGCCTGCATGGCCACGTCATGTAAATCAAGCTGAATTTTCTTTATGCATTAGTACAGCTATTATTCGATTACTACCAGAAACGTTTTTATATTGTTTATTAAGGTAATTCAATTTGTAGTGGGTAGTAAACTAGTACTAATCTAGATTGGTTATAGGACACATAAACACGCGACACATAATCATAGGCCATTTAATCACGGACAGTTAAACAAGCCGACACTTAATCACACGGTCATTTAAACACATAGACATTTAAACACTGAGGCACATAATCACAAGGACATATAAACACATAGTCACCTTGTGTTTGAAGTGAATTCTTATCTTACTTTTATATGACAAAAGTTGTAGGTATATTTTAGTTAATCGAAAACATGGTAATATATCAGACAAAATTCGTTTCCGCAGAAGAGAAGAAAAAGTACAGAGATCTTAACACCAGAGTAAAACGAATAGTTACAAGCTACGATCCGGCTAATAAAATTCTATATTTGAGAACCTTTGCTTACGTATTTTAATTTTAATTTTAATTTTGTATTTTATGTATATATATGTTATATATTATGTATATAATTATAATTTATACTAATTAATTGCAATAAAGCTCCATTTGCCGTAATTTTTTTTTGTTTTGGTTTTACTGCAGTCATATAGGAATTCAAACACAATGTTTTTATACGCCAGTGGCACTATGTGTTTATATGCCCCTGTGATTATGTGCCTCAGTGTTTAAATGTCTATGTGTTTAAATGCCCCTGTGATGAAGTGTCGGCGTGTTTAGCTGTCCGTGATTAAATGGCTTATGATTATGTGTCGCGTGTTTAAGTGTCCGGACTCGATCTAGATTATGGGTTACGCATTCCCTGCTCTAGTCTGGTAATTTATTGTATCGTAGATATAAATCAATAAACCTTTCTTTAGAATTACTGAAGCAGGAACTGAAACTCACTAGATAACTTGGAGTTAAATTTAGACTAGGGTGTGTAAATATTAGTAACAATTATGTAGTGTGGAAGAGAGGGTAAGGTTCTTTCCAAACTCGTCATGACCCCGGTTACACCCCAGTATAGACTTCTCTCAGTAGGGTGATACATTTTATCAGCAGCAAGCAAAAATGAAAACAATTATGCTAATGCTTGTATTCCTGGCTACAGCAATTTTTATAAATAGTGTAGTACAATCTGTCGAAAACGCAAGACCTAATACAAATTCTGCATCATGTGTGTTGCATTTATTAAATAAAATATTTCCAGATGAGACTACTGTTTCCATTATTTTTGAAGATTTCCATAGTGATTCTATTCCTCTTCGACCTATTAACCCGCGACTTATTGTGAATATAAACAAGGCAATTGAAATAATGCCAAGGAATTTTTATTACAACTACATCATGTATACCAGCGGACATATTTCCTTAAACGAAACACTAATCAAGCTTAAGAAAAGTTCAATATGGAATAGAAGTGAATCACCACGAGGAAAGTATGTAATCGTCAGTTCTTCAAATACGAACATAAAACGTCTATTTCAAGTTCTTTGGAATTACGATATATTCAGAGCGATGGTAGTGGTGAATAATGCAGGATCCCCTGCACAAATGTACATGTCCGACCCATTTGCAAAATCAAATTGGTGTGGGAATAAAGCAAATGTTGTTTCCGTTCAAGTTTGTAATAATAGCAGTATAATAAAATTTAACGAAACCATTCGAAGCTTAAATGGCTGCTCAATTAAAGTACCAAACACAATACCCGAAGCTACATTCAGAGAAGGAATAGTTAACACGTTTATATACCAAATACTCCTGTTTGTTGGAATAACTTTGAATGCGGGCGGTATTGAAGGATATACATTCCACAATGAGAAGGAGAACATGAATAACTACAGCGAAGGTATACTATTTTCCGTTTCCATATCGAGAGATCAAGGAATACTCAACAACTACGATTTCAGCGAGATATTGTATCGCGACAACGCTGTCTGGGTGATCCCTAAATCTGACAAAATGTATGGTTTTGAAGTAATTGCCCATATTTACAAGGGAAATGTATGGATGGCCATTGGAGTATCTATACTTACAGTGATCAGCGTTTGGTGGTTAATAGTAAAATACGGCAATGAAAAGATTCACTACCAACAGTTTTGGAGAAATTTCTTGGCCATTCTGGCTATTGCATTAGGTGGCTCTACTGATTTTACTTATAAAACTAAGGCTTTACGAATTCTAGCAGTGTCTTACTACATTTACTGTATCCAATTAGATACATCCTTCAGCGCGAACTTAATTAGCATTCTGACGAAACCTCTTTATACCCAAGACATTACCAGTATAGACGAACTTGCAGAATCAGGTTTACCATTACTTTTGAGGGGACAACTTACAGATATAAATTTCACTGCAGCACACGGTCCTGAATTGGCCCATAAACTCGAGAAACTGTTCGTGCGTAATTCTGGTATTGTGAACTTTCCGAACGTTTTAAGGGAAATCATATTACACCGCAATATTAGCGTGTTGACGGGTGATAATGCTATACAACTATTTAGAATACAGTCAGAAGTTGACTTAGTAGATGCGAAGCTACTTCCCGCGGAAGCCATGCTTTGTACAAGGAAGGGTCACTACTTTATACCTACTTTAAACAAACTTATTAAAATGATTTATGAACATGGATTCTACGAACGTATAAAGCGTACAATGCACATACAGTCGGATTACGTAATGGAAAGCTTAAAATCCCCATTGGGGATAGTAGGGTTATTCTGTGCGGGCGTAGTATTTACTGTAGAGCTGCTTTTTAGGTTTTTAAGAAAACCAAAGTAAGTGTTGTATAGTCGGGCATTGGAAGAGTGTCTCAAATACTATCAGACCATGCAGTACTTTACTCTATAATTTTATCAAAATTCTAAAAATACATGTGTATTCTATTTTAAGCGATTGTGCACATGTGCAATTTGTATGATATACCCTAAGGTACTGTTGAAAATTGACACTCTCCTTCGCTACGTGCTTCTCCACAGCGCTAAAGTCGAACCCAAGCAACAGCAATGTCATAGAAGGTTTAAGTTTTTACCTACTGTTGTCAAAACCAAACTAGCAAGTTGTGGCTAGTTGGCTGCAGCACTAACTTCTTATTGTTGTGACTCTGGCACCTAAGCTATTTGTTGAATATTTTTGTAATGAAAAAGCACGTGTTGGTTTGAAATTGTTCCAGTTTCGTGTTTTGTCGTAAACATTTAATAATATGTCATTTTTAGCTTGTGCTGTCTTTACATGTAATTGATTGTCTAAAGCGACGCTGGGCTAGGAAAACTTGTAAATGTAACTTCTTTAACTAGCTAACAATGGTAGTCTAATTGTTAAATATTGTGATGGTAAGGTGTTTTCTCAAGGTTCTTGTGTTTACTTAAGGATTCTGGTGCAATAGCTACATGCTACACTACAATTATGTCAACAATTATATGCCATAAATGAATGACTTTGATATAAATTGCTATAAGGGTCTATGGTACATCTACCATTACAAATACGAAATAGTGCGAAAGGGGTATGGATTTAACCTGGACTTTTATATTTTTTACTTATACTGACGAACTAATGGATTGGCATATATTCTCGAAAGCAAAGTCATACCACTATTCCTACAGAAAAAAGTGTTGGCGGTGTTATCCTACGGCATAGAAACAATGACACTGGCAAAGAAACGTACAGAAAAACTAGGAATGACACAACAAGCAATGAAGAGATCCAAGCTGGGGATTAACCTGAGAGAACGGAAAAGACATACCGAAATTCGAGAAAGTACTAAACTAATCACTGTAATAGACAGAAGAACAAAATTGAAGTGGGGCTGGGTGGGGCACATCAGATGTGTAGCTTAACAGAAGCTTTCTATGGCATCCACGACTACCAAAACGGCGCTTTGGCACACCTCCAAAAAGATGGCTGGATGATGCAAAGACAATAACAGGACAAGACTAGCATCACATGGCATAAGGCGAGAATAGCATGGACGGTATTGGAAAAGGCCTACGTCTAACAATAGATAGAAGATAACTGAGATGATGATCAGTAACGAACTGTATCCGAATTAGCTTTGAAATAACTAATAAACCTATGTTGTCAGTAGCTATCAGATATTGTATTTTGGTAGCATAAAGAATGACAGTTGTGTCGAACGTGTCTTTAAGAAATGTACCCAATTCTATTGTACAATTAATTATCGCCGATATGTACTGAAGATGAAAAAACTGCTAATATTTTATTGTTGACTGTGTACACAATTAAGTAAAGATTACTTTTCAAGAAGATCAGTATTTGATTGGTATAATATAAATGAAGCAATAATACTACTAAAATAGGCATATAATAAAAGAGATGTAAACTTAGTAATATATAATGTACAGCTCTGGCAATGAATCAGCGGGTAAAGAGAAGAAAAACAGAAAAGATGGGCAGAACAAGGAAATGAAAGCAGACATTTTTAGCGAAAAAAGAAGACGAACAGATACCCAAGATAAAAACAACAAAATAAAATGAACAAAATAGTAGAGATCCTGCAACAACTAACAGTAGAAGTGGTCCAAATAGGGTAAGAGCAGATTAAGTACAACCGGTATATAAGAAAATGAAGGAATGAAAATGAGAAGTTAAAGACGGAAAGCAGTAACGTATATAGGAAGTATGTAGAGATTAAAAAAGAAATACAAGACTCAAACAGTAAACTGGAATAGTTAGAATACGAGAAAAAGCGAACAATACTGTTATAAAGGAACTGGCTGTGAATTTAAGTAACCTTGGCGAAACAAAGAGAAAGCTGAACAAGAAAAAGTAGACATTGAGGCAGATTAAAACAGCGAACAATCTAGGACAAAAAAAGCCGAATACAACTGGAGAGTTTCGAGGATAAATTGAAGATAATGAGGAGGAGGATAAAATTAAACAAGATAACACGAGAAAAGTTATTTATCAGCAATGATTTAGCAAAACAAGGGAGGACAAACGAATGTGATATTATGGGTAATAAGAAAGCAAGAGAAAAACGACAAAGGCAGGTACTAAAAGCTGAATAGTACTGAAGACGGAATCCAAGATGACATATAAAAAGACAAATAATATGAAAAATGATTTACAATACAACAGGAAGAAAAGCATATATTGCTATTGCGTCCGACGAATTATTGCGGCCGCATACCGGACGCAATAATGTAATCGCTAATAAAAATTTAAAATTCCCGCTGTTTCGAAATTTATTTTAAAAGCAGTGTAACCATCTTAACAATTTTCTCCAACCTGACAAACCTGCATTGCTCTAACATATAAAATATAGGGGCAAATACATAAAATTGATGGACGCAATATTGTTAGCCAGATGTATAAGGGAAGGGTATTTTAGTTCAGTGCATTAGTCGCTGGGAGGGCGCTAAACATATACACTTTTCCGTATATAGAATGTACATTTTATACTTACTGCGTCCACGAACTGGCAACACTGTATTGCACTGCAACACAATGTTACATGCGGAGGCAGCGATTTTGTTTGTCCTTATCTTTGATTAAATTAAATCTCCAAGTAAAGGATATTCGTGTGTTATGTGTTAATCATGTTGCTCATTAATTCAAGAGGTTATAGAATGTTACACGCCTATAAAATAATGGGTATAAGTAATTGTGTTTGTTTTGCTTTAGGTATTATTTAATGTCTTCTTCGTGCCTTTAGTACAGTAAAAGACAAATTAAAAATCTAGGACATTTTAATTTTTTGAATCATTTGCTGCCGAAGGTATGTCATACTAAATGCATCAGTATTTTACGGAAACTGAGAAAACATTTCATATTCTTATATATTAAAACGTAAGCTATTACAATTTGTCTCAGCAATAGTTTAATATATGTACTACACAAAAATATTTATTTTATCGTTTTGTTCGGTATCTCTTATAAATAAACGTAACCAAAATTAAAACACTTGTTTAATTTAAAATAAATAATATTTTTTACTATATACATAAGTAATTCCGTATAAATATAATATCAATATGCGAGGGTTGCCTTTTATATTTCGGGATTAGAGAACAAAAACAAATATTTATCATCGAATGGCTTTATTGTTTCTCAAAATATTCTCCATGAAGATCAATAAACTTTTGCATGCGTGTGAAACAATTTTCGAAATCACTTTTTCCACTCCGATTGAGGTATCTACAAAACATTCATTTTGAACGCATCAACCGCTTCTTCAGGTGTCGAAGAACGTTGACCTCGCAATTTATTTTTGATGTTCGGGAATAAAAAGAAGTCATTGGGTGCCAAATAAAGACTATACGGCGGATGACTCATCAAATCGACGTTTTAAGTGCTCAAAAAGTCACTTGTTCGAGCCGATGTGTGAGAGCTCGCATTGTCGTGGTGGAAAATGATCCGTCTTCGGCGGTTGGTTTTCCTTATTTCTCCGAAGACGTGTGGCAAACAAATGGTTGTGTACCATTCAGTATTTACCGTTCTAAGTTGCACCAATGATACCGTTGAGACATATCCAGTTTTTCCGAAGAAACAGGCGACCATTTTCTTCGAAGTGCTTTGAGAACGAATTACTTTTGTTGGGTTTGGCACGCCTTGGAAGACCTATACAGTCGACTGCTGTTTACTTTCGGGCTCATACGCGTAGATCCACGATTCGTCACCTGTCACCATGTCATACACATGTTTTGAAGCACCGCGATCGAATTTTTTGAGCATTAGTTGCGACCAATTGACACTCGCTTGTTTTTGAGCGATTATCAAATTATGTGGAATCCAACGAGAACAAATCCAAATGTTCATGCAATATTGAATGTATGCTGGTCCCACTAATGTCCAAGGATACCTCATTCTCACGATAAGTCACATGACGATCTTGCAGTATCAGTTCACGCACCGCATCAATGTTTTTCGGAACAACAACCGATTTTGGACTACCTTCACGAAATTCGTCGTTGAGCTAACTACGGCCACGATTGAATTCGGTAAACCATAGGTATAAACACTGGTCCTTGACGGTGCTTCATTGTCAAAAATCGAATTAAGTTCATCGATGCGCTGTTGTTTAGTTAATCCATGTCGCAAGTTGTAAAAAATAATCGCACGAAAATGTTTACGATTTAATTCCATTTTTTAGCCGATATGAAATTTTCAAGTTACTCTAAACAACATGTTACGTATGGCAAAACGTTCTGAGTACGTATACCGTCAAAAATGTCAAACTTTACGATAGAGACGTCAGTTGCAGATGGCAGCACTAGGGTTTCCCAATCCCGAAATATAAAAGGCAAGCCTCGTATTGAAGCGAATATTAAAAATTTTATTAAACTATTTTTAAAACTCGTATAACTTGGTGTCACCCATCAACTGGTGTATTCCGAAATCTATCCGGCTAACGGAGGGTTTTCAAAGATACTAGAGTAGATATTATTAGATTCCATTATTCAGTGTAAAAGAATAAGGAAAAAGTACTCTTCTAATTTTTGGAATCACTGTGCTACAACGTCGGAACGAAATGCTGAAATTTTCATTTTACAACCGTATCCTTTAAATTAAAATAGTTAGTGGATATCTATTGGCACCAATGAATTCCTCTCAAAAATTTTACTAAATAGTGCCCAAATCATTTGCTTCTATCCTTGTTAATAACGGAAATTCCCATCAAATATTACGCTTGTAAGATTTAGTTAATTTCCAAAAAGTTAGATCTTAGATGTTGACTACGTTATCCTTATCAACTACAAAAATGTCTTATAAATAAATTCTTTAAATTTTTTTATGCAAATGAAATAGAGTGAGAGAATGAGAGTTTTTAGAAAAAGAAAAGATGTAACTGGTTTTGCAATCGGAACTTGCGGAACCCGCAATTGATATAAAATTTACGCAAATTAATGTAAATATGGATGAAGATTTGCTAATGCATCAACAAAGTAATGGTGAAAGTGACGTAGACGTAGACGTAGAACCAGCTTCTGAGAATATGACAAACTTTATTGCCGAAACTTCAACTTCGACGACTACTGTTCAAAAAGGTGTTTCAGCGGAAGTTCATTGGCATGCAATTGACAAATAAACCAATGCATCGGCCTTTTGAATGACAGTTCCATGAGCCTAATTACACCACCTTTTTTCTTTTATTTGCACGAACCCGGTGAATTTTGCTCCTATCCACTACATCAGAATAATTGTCGCCTTTTATCATACCAACGTCCTGTAATGTAGCTGAAACAATTGCAGCCCCAGCTGTATCCGATATACCATTATCGGTCCAACACTCTTGCCACAACAGGATATGTTCTTTTAACATATTTTTTTTCATCTTCAGAATATTTCTTCTCAGATACATGCAATTTTTCTCAACTACAAACAATAGAGTCTTCTGATGATGAAGTTGACGAGACGATGACGAGATTTCTGGAATTAAAATAAAATAAATAGAGCAAGAGGAGAAAAAATAAATATAAGCTATTACCAAGACTGGAAGAAGTATTAATACTACAACTAACTTCAGGTTGATTTGAAATTTGTTGCTTCATTTTGTGCGCCTCCCGTTTTCGCTGTCTTTCAATTAGTAAAGATTGCTTCTGACTAGTAGCCACATCAACAGCGCCTATGATCATTTTTCTGTCACCTCTCTGGTCATTTAAAAAGTTGCGTTCACTGGTAGGAATTTTCCGGGTTCTTTCACAGATACATGTATTTTGATTCGCACACTTGCAAGTTGCAATGTCAAAACGTTTCTTACTTTCATCAAGAAATTTCTGAATAATTTTTTTATAGCTCTCCACGTTTTTTCTGGCCTAATATGGCTTTAATAAATTTCGATATTTTTCGTGATATTCCCGAATCCGCTTTACAACTACGCGATGTTCGATAATTGGGATAGAAGCATTTCTCCAGGTTTCTTCTACTTTCAAAGCCACCGTCTCTGACGTGTTTCTGACAAGGTCTTTGAATATTTTTTTGTTACGACAATCGAAATGAATGATCCATAAATAATATTTCATTGCATCTTCATACGAGGGCAGAATATTAGTCGGTAATTCTGCTGCAGACCCGAACAAACAAAATATTACTTCTTAAAAGAGCTATTATATTTTAAATAAACTTACAACATAACCTCACAAAACACAAGCATCTGACTGTTGTCATACGCCTGGAATAACTGCTGAGTTGGTTTGTGTGTGGTGTGAAGTGAAACACTTGTCGCGGCAAGTTGTCGATTTCGCCGCTACTATGACGTCATTGTGGCAGTACTTATTGTCAATATTGTTAGCCAAGATTTTTACTCAATATTATGAATGATATAAATGACTGTTCCTATGGCAATCAAACTTAATATTAAGAATATTTTCCTAAATAAATGTTAAAATATTTTCACACGTTTTTTAACATTTTCAATAACTTTAATCATCTGGTGGCAGTACTAATTATGAATATTTCTTACTAATATTTTGACACAATATTACTATTATAATAGAGAACCAAGCGAACTTGATTTGATAAAAAAATTTTTCATAAGTATAAAAACGCTCCACCCTAATGTCGCACAGTGAATGGTTTACCAAATGAATTCTCTGGAAAGATACAGTCGATATCCATTTGATGAATGGGATCACCTTCTACAACTTCCTGTATTTATTTGAGTCCTCAAGGGTATCATTCTCCAACTGTGGGTCCTAAGACACTGTTAACGATATAGTAAATGAAGACTATCTTATCAATATTTCGATAACTTCTTCACTTTATTTCAATTTGAATACGTTGCCTAGTTAACAAAAGTGTATATAGAAGGGTTGCTTATTAATGTGACAACGGTAGCTATTGAAAATGTTGAACAAAACCAATCAAAGAAACCAACGGGTATTACAAATGTGTGACGACGGAAATACTTTTTCTTGTAAATTAATATAGAGAAAGTGTTCAAGTGTAGTTGGCGTTAAGATATGAAATATTTTAAATGTTTATAATTTTTGTGCGTAATTTCGCAATCATTGCGCGTGTTTTGTGAATATTTTATGGTCCCCCTCATGGGACGTGCGGATTTTGATATTTTTGCAGTCATTTTATCTTGCGCAGCAATTACACGCCATTTGGACAGTCCATCCTTGCGTAATATTCGCAAATTGCTTTTATAATCGATTACATCGCCATTTTATTATTTCAATTAATTTATAAGCATGTTTTTATAAATTCGAATAAATATCAGTTGGAAAGAAAGTGAGTTACATTAATTTTCTTGAGCTGTTACTTCACAGTCTACTGGACGTCCTGATCCACAACCATGTCGAAATTATATATCCTCGTACTACTAGCACTTTCCTGTCAGGTAAGCAAATGCAACAATTTTAACAATTAAATAATATTTTTATTTAAGGTCCTTCTAGTTCAAGCGAAACGGGAAATCGATCTTGAAATACTTAAAAATCTAAAGGTAAGGATACTCTGTATCACGTAACAATCGTGTTAAGATATAGCTATCTTGCAGCAATAGCGGGATTTTTGTAACAATCTAGACAAAAGAAAATTCACAATCTTTGTTGAACATAGTACAAATAACTGAAATGAGTTATAGCCTTGTAAATTGCCTGCATTCCGGCAGAGTACAAGTCAGTTAAAAAAATGTGATTCACAATTTGTGTTTTCGATTGTAGTCTGTGCTAGGGAAAGAAGACTCTTCTGAAGAACTGGATATACCAAGCCACGAGGGTCTGGTCAGTTTCAAAGATGAAGTAGTTGAGTTCGTCAAAGAGGGTTTAGAAAACTTCCTATTAGCAATAGAGCCTCGAAAGGTAATAAATTCTTAATCGATGCTTCCGATTACCTGATTATTTATTTTTTAGTCTAAGAGTAGTCCTTCAGGGGAAAATGATGATGTGGTAAGTGTGAACTGCAATTAACTAACCAGATTAGATTACTAAGAAAAGGCATTGTGCGATTTTATATTTTATATTTGCAATTTAAATACTAATTAACGATTAAAAATAATTTCAGGAAGAAGTATTGCATCGGCTACTTTGCTAAACTAAATAGAGCCTGGTCGCCAGCTTGGATCAGCAGGAAATTGTAATTGTAATATCGTACAACGATGCAAATTAGATTGCAATAAAACTATATTAATAAATAGAGTTTCAATAAAATATAAGATGAATACAATGCAATTACACCTTGTTAATTAAATACTAAACCATAAAAGATATTTGTTTTGCCTGGTACCCAATATTTTTCGTATCAATTAATTTCGAAATTCATGGGGCGATACAACTTGCGTTGTTTCTAAAATTCTCACGACGCAACGTTCCATTTAACCCTCTCCCGGCGGAAATGGGTCTTTAGCAACCCAGTTCGTATTTTTGTGTTTTTACATAAATTTTTTAATACCAAAATGTATACGCTCCTACTAAAAGCTTGCATATGATAGTGTAATTAAATTATAATACTTTTGCTTTTTACAATTTGCAGTTGTTGGCACGCAGTTTAAAAAAGGTAATACATTCGAGATCCAGACATAACGCCCTTATGCAATAAAAATTCTACTTACAAATAGCCTAATTAAATTACTTCTAACATTATTTGCATTCTTTTTTACAGTAACCTGATCATGTGTTATTGAATAAATTTTAAACTACAATCACACTTATTAGTATATTTGGTTTATTGTCTACACAGAACGCAAACCTTCCGGTCTCAAGTAATCCCAGGGTATTAGCTCAGGTATACCCAACATTTTACCCACGAAATTTATTTCAAAGCATCTTTATAACAGCTTAGAGGAATACAAAAACACCTAAAGCGGTATTTTGGAGAACGCGGATTTATAAAAGAAGAAGTCTTCAGACTGCGTTTCCTCCTTCAGAAGTTTAATAAAATTATTTAGGTTAACATCGTTAGGATCATGTTAAAACAATGTTTCTCAACTTCTATCATGTGCGTCTTATTATTTAATATTGGTCTTTGTGGCACACGTCCACCTTCCCCTCTTGTTTTTGTTTGTGTTGAGATACAAAAATATGCAAAACAGCCAAAAGAAGGGACAAAATTAAAATTTTATAAATCTATCCAAATTCAGGTACGTCATTAAGTATTTCTAAAATTGTATACAGGTATGGATATTTTTTATATATATTTATAATAATTCGACAGGCATTTATTGCTAAAATGAAAAGTGTCGAAATGAAAAAAATTTTGTAAATGATAAAGCTTCATAGTTTCTTACAAAGTTCCACATAAAATATGGTTGTAGAAATTTTAACTAACCACCTGCAACTTATACCTCTATCAAATGAAACTGTTGTCCGATGAATTGGTAATATACAGGATGTTCCATAACTCGCGATAAAACGCCTCCTGGCGCTGTTCAGTAGTGCATACTAAATATAGATCAAATATTTCTTCACACCAAGCACGAAAAGAAGTGGAAACTTGGAAATTGTGTAATATGCATGCTGTATACTCTACGGAAAATATTTCTGCAGTTACTATGGAAAATTATTAAAAAATATTTATTACATAATTATTGTTATCGAGGCCAGTCGAAGCGTTTAACAACACAAATCAACGATTAGACAACTCATTTCCACACGACGATGCGGTAAAGTTACTGGCGAATTTTTTTAAGTTATATCTCCAGTAGACCCAATCTACAGCTGAATAAAGTAATTATCAATCTTTTTTAGTACCTAAACACAAATTACTTACGAATAAACAGAATAAAAAAACCGGAAAGAAACAAATTAGAGTAAAACATTTTCTGTTAATTAATAAAACTGTTCAAAATGATTACAACCAACAATAAGGCATTCTGCACAACTCACTGCAACTGAACTATTTACTCATTGAAGCAAGTGTTCGTCTGAAGTTGCAGCCGCTTGGTTAATACGATTTGTTAAATCGTCCATATTCCACAAAATTCTTCAGATATTCCCAGAAGCAGAAATTTAAATCAAGTGACCTTGGCGACAAGGCTATAGCACCTCCACGATAAATACACCGATCTGGAAAATGATTATGAAACCAATCTTCGGACTATGATTACATAATGGGCTGAACCACCTTGTTGTTGGTGTCAAATATTTTGTCTAATTATCAGTGGAACATTTTCTAATAGTATTTGAAAGTCTCCAATATTGTAAACCCCATCCTGTGTCGCTTCATCTGTTCACAAAATATTACAAATAATATTCGGATTTTCCTAATGTTGATTAATAGCCATTTACAGTACCTAACTCGTGCATATAATCCTGTGGTAATAAGTGATGCACTTTTGTTTTTCGAAAAGGATATAGACCGCTGTTGTATAATATCCTGTGTACTGTCTACTTTGGTATGTCTACAATCAGAGAAATGCCACGCAAGCTTTTCGTAGGTTCCCATTCAATTAAATATAACACGTTTTTTTCAATATTGGGCTGTTTTACCATAAATGGACGACCACTACCTCTTCTTAGACTAGCACTTACTCCCTTTAGTAGTCGTTGATTAGTTCGTTTAATAACTGTGTGGTTTGGATGTCTTCTATTTGGATAGCATTCAGCATACAGCCTTGCCGCTGGATTAAAATTACCACTAACCTCTCCCAGAAACTAACCATCCCTATGTAAGTGTACTCACCAAGTTTGTATTTCATTAATGCACTTGAAACGGAATTTACAACAATAGAAAAATGGGTTTAACAAGTGTCAAATTCAATAGAAATAACTATCAGTCTTATTTTGATTTGCCTTGATGCCATATCTAAATCTCGTGTTTTCAGCAAAATCTTATTAATAAAAAAAATAATAATTTGAACTAGCGCAGAACTTATTTTTATAGTTAATATCTGAAGTTTATTGATGAGGAACCACCTTTATCGATAATATCTACTAGTTGAGCTTTGCTGTTAAAGTTTCGCACCATTCGAATTTCAAACTTCAAGAAGCTCATGTGAAGGAACTAGCCTGATCTGCCTGATTTAATTATTCTTATTATATAAATTACAGTTCAAAATTATACATAGTTAAAGAGCGGATTATATGCAAAGCGCATACAGCGCCACCAATCAAACAAGTCTGTTGGGTAGGCATGGTGTGGTGTCGCTGTATTTTAGAGGTACACTCAGTGTCAATAATACTTTGGCGGTAAATTTAAACGTGTAATATTCTGTATTTGCAAGTTTATTAATTTTTCTTATGTAAAGAAAATTAAAAAAAAAAGCCAAAAGAACAGAACATATTTTTTATAAATCGCTCAATTAATTAATTACTGCAGAAAGAAAATTTTTGTAAAAAGAACCAAAATAACAAAACATTTTTTATAAATTACAAAAAAGTGTATATTTAAAACTAATTAAACACTATCGCCGTCACTAGTTTCCTCTTAATTGATTTCAGAATCTTCATCTGATGAACCACTGTTTACCATGAAACTAATCTGAAGTACCTATCTCTAAAAATGCATTTCTCGCTAATTTTTCAATTTCCACACCACTTTGATTAACGTTATTCATGGCAACCTTATGTTTAGCCGAACTCCATATCAGTTCTATTGGATTGAGGTCGCAATAGTCAGGTGGAAGGCGCAGTACTGTGTGACTATGTTTTACTACCTTATTTTGAATAAGCCGAACATAAATAGTCTCAAAATAGACTGATTTCTTTAATAAAGATGAACGAAAGCAGAAAAAATTAAGAAACACAAACACGCGATAACCTGTCAATTTGCTAGCTACTTTCGCTTTTGTGACGGAAGGTACAACGCCGGCAGGAGTTGTAGGTATTGGCTTAAACTTTTACCTCCACGAATTTTAAAAATTAGTTGACATATTTTCCGATGGACTTGTTTGATTGGTGGCGCTGTATATTTTAATTTTTGCATATCTTTGACTATAGTCGATTATGTTGACGAATTACACTGATAAGAGTTAATTAACGGTAATTAGTTATTGCATATTTGGGCACTTGCTGCATATTTTTGTAAAAGTTGCATAAACTTGCATATTTTGGCCTTTTGCATTTACTCGTTCGTAAACTTTCGTCAAGTGGTCAAAACAAGATTATGAAATTCCGAGTAGTGCCCACAGATCACCGACAATTCACAGCTGGACGGCTAATGACCTGTGTCTGGAATTCCCGACAGTTTGAAGTTTGAACTACCAACCTAATCCATTTTATTACTTGTTTCTTGTTTATCAATGGAGGGTGGATATTGAGTGGGATGCATACCTACATTTTGTTTGCAACGTATTTTCTCTCATTGAGTAACTTTACAATAGAATCTTCTCTCGTCGTTACAACCTGTCCGATATTCCGATAGTGTTGACCTCTTGCGAATATTATACATATTATCTACCTACAATGAGTAAATCGAACAAGATTGCTTCATGAATTAAACTATATCCAGAACTAGTAATGGATGGCGACAACATATTTTGTCGAGCTTGCAGCAAACTGGTAAGTTAAATAATTTTTCTTATATAAATTAAAATTATTTTTTATATTATTATGTACATAATTAAAACAAAGTCATGACAGGGAAGGTAGTGCTTGTTTATGTGTGTATGTGTGTTGATTGTTGTATTAAATGTTTTTATATTAATATTTAATTATTTGTCGTTGTAGATGTCTTCTGAGAGAAAATCCTTGGTAGATCAGCACACTAAAACTTCTGCACTTATTGCAAAATGTGAAAAATGGAAGCAAAGCAATTGTTCTCAGCAAAACATGACTCAATGTTCAGGGACGAGTTCCAAAAAATCGGTGCAAGAAGAATGTAATAAGGAGTTATGTAAAGCATTAATTTCGTCTAATATACCGTTACGAAACCTTACGAAAAAATTAGGTAAATTCTTGTTAGAATGAAACAATGTCTGAAATTAGACAATTAGTGGGGTAATCTTGCTTATATAATCGTAGATTAAAGTATGGACAGATGTGGCCGTTACATTGCCCATTTATTAATAAGAATTCTGCATGAAGACATTTTAAGCTAATCATATTTAATAGCTTCCAAACAACTTCAAAAATATTTAATTTAAAAATCGCCCGATTTAAGCAGGAAGGTTTGTCAAATTTGTTTACCCGAAAGTGTACCTTGTGAAAAAAGTTTGCTCATGTTGTCCGACGCTGCCCCTTACATGGCAAGAGCAACGCAAAATTTACAAAAAATTTACATCATTCATGTAACTTGCTTAGCTCACGGTTTAAATCGTGTGGCCGAAAGTATTAGAAATCAATTTCCCCTTGTTGACGATTAATTAGTAACGTAAACAAAATATTTTTAAAAGTCCCCTTGAGAGTCCAGTTTTCTAAAGAGCGACTTCCAAATGTGCCATTGCCTCCCGAACGGATAATGACAAGATTATGTACGTGGTTAGAATAAGTAATTTTTTACACCCATAATTTTGAAGGTATTAAAGATGTAATTCTTCAAATAACTGATTCTAGCGCCGCTTTGGATAATTGTAAAAAATTAGTGACATCTACAGAATTGCCTCAGCATCTTTGTTTTATTAAATCAAACTATAGCTTCGTTTCAAACTCCATACGCAAATTAGAAACTCAAGGGATGTCTCTTTCAGAGTCAATTGAAATAATGAATGAATTGGATAGATTGTGTAAGAAAGTTAAGGGTGAAATAGGTAATCTCATATATCAAAAATGTTATAGTGTAATACAAAAAATAAGGGGTTTCTGAATTTAAAACAAATTAACTAAGTTCTTAGAGGCGAAACAGTAATAGATAATAACTTCAGTTTCAATTTGGAATTCAGTGTTAAGTTAAAAAATACACCCATTGCTTCTGTTGATTTAGAAAGAAACTTTTCTACTTATAAACATATGTTTTCAGATAGAAGGCATAATTTCTTGCTAGAAACTTGCGAACAACTTCTAATCATAAATTGTTTTAGAAATAGTTCTAGGCTTAGTTTTTATATATAATACGAGTAAGTTAATTAGTGTATGTATTTGTTCATTTTGTCCAATAAAAATTATTATACTTAAGTTTACAGTTTTATTAATTATTCTTGTTATTTTTGCATATTTTGCTGCATATATGGCCCAAGTATATGCATATTTTCCAATCTCTGCATGTATATGAGCATATATTTAAAATTTGTCGTGCATATTACCCGCTCTGTAGTTATAGTTATAAAACCGTACTGAAAAAAATGTGCAATAGCAAAGAAGGCGTTAGCACAGAATAAATACCTACGGACACAGAAGCGCCACTCTCGGTTTTAAGCGGATCTGAAAATGAGTGCGCATGCTTAGCGGTAGCCATGTTGGCAGCGAGTAGATTTGTGTTTATATCCATTAGTTTCAATGCGAGTTGACCAGTTTGTCAACCGTATTTTATGATAACAATTAAATTACTAAGACTAATTTTAATATGAGTGCATTAAAAGGTGGTCGGTGGTGTGCTGCACCTAATTGCCTCAACAATTCCAATGTAAATAAAGAACTAACCTTCTTTCGTTTTCCACAAGACGCACAACGGTACATTATCTGAATTGAAAACACAAAACTCTTAAGGGTAAAACACCCATTTATTGGCACCTTAAGAGGTTTTTCACCTTCGAAGGCTCAGTAGAGCATCGGTATTAGTGGTAGAAAACTGATTTTTTTAAAGTTTGATTCTCGATGTCTTGGCTACATAAATCTGTCAAGTTTTTATTCAACAAGTTTCTGAAATAAGTGAAAAAAAAAATAAAAGAAAAGGACTGCATTTGTGCCAGCTATTGGCAGTTTAGCCAATGATTGGCATAAGAATTGAACCACTGATTGGCAGGGTAGCCAATCATTGGCATTGGAGATTGAACCGTTGATTGGCACCTGGTACATCTTCGACATTTTATTCCAAGATATGTATCATAAATATTTTGCACACAAAAATACCACAGCTCTCTATACACGGTCGCCTTACTTTATACTTCAACTCGTTTTCCAGTGGTAATTAGCTGAATAGTCATCTTCGGCTCTAAATATATCGCGTATATGGTGTAGAGGCATTTTGGGCGCAGTTTTTTGTACAATGGTCGAGGCTGCCTTTGAAGCTTTTTTCGAAGCAATTTTCGAAGTAGTGTTCTGATTTGTTTCAGTCTTTTTCTTATCGATACTATTCTCCAATCTCTTATCTTTGCGTTGTTTCTTTATTTCGATTTCCAATTTTTTAAGTCTTTGTTTCTCTTCGAAAATATTTTATTGCTTAAAATATATTAATAGAAACATTAGAAATAAGCACGCAAAAAATGTAAAAATGATTAATATTAAACATTTATAAGATTTTATTTTTTTAATGTACACTCAAAGAAATATATATTTTTACCTTGTGCCAAATCAAAGCATAAAAATTATAAAACTATCAAGCCTTTAATGCAAGTTTTTAAATTACCCGCCTTAAGTTACTTGCTTTCAATATGGCCGCCTCACAAAATCTAGCTACTGAAACATCAAAGGCGCCGCCGAGAGTGGCGCTTCTGTATCCGTAGGTATTTATTCTGTGGCGTTAGTTCGGAACTAGGGAACAACAACAACAACGATAGCAAAGTGCCGGAATTAACGCAGTAAACTAAAATTGTACAAATCATTCAAAAAAATGCTGTATTCGAGTATGTGACGACGATTGTAAATATAGATGCTATTTGTTTATGCAATAATAACAAATTATCGCTAAGTTCCTGCCTTTGTATATAATACGGGCCCTAACCACTATATGTTCGGACACTTGCTTATTTAAAATAAATGCTTCAATAATTTTACGATACTTGTTTTAATTTAGTCATGGTCAAATATTTCTTAAAGGTACATTTGAATAATGTAGTTTTTACACTATTATTATAATTATTTATGAAAGAGAAAATCTCTAGAAAAATAAATAGCATAGAATGCAAAACTAAACCGACAACTAAATGTTCGGACGCAAAGCAGTTTGCTGTGATTCAAACACATGCCTGTGACTTGTTTTCAATATTCTGTCTCTGTTAGTGTCAAGTGCACAGTTCATGACTGAATTTGTGTAACATTATGGTAAAATAAGGCACGGGGATTTTGGAATCGCGAAGTCCACGATTGTAGATATAATAAAAAGTTAATTTATAAATTATTTTAAATTTTTCTATATTTAACGCTGAATTGAGCAACGCTTTTGAAAATTTATAATTCCCTGTTGCTAAAATATTACAAGCTACTTTGTGCTCTTGTCTGTTTAGGGATATAAACGGGAGGTTACTGCGGAGAGTGTTTGTTAATTTTTAATTAAATTAATTATTATTATAAACTACTAATTTACTAATCAATAATTATTAATCATTTAATGATAAACTCCTACAGCTTCTCCAATACTTTATTTCACACCTGTTCATTAAACAATAAAAAAATAATAGAAGTATACTTCAATAAATAATTATCACACTAACTAATCGTAGAATTATAGAAGGTTATTATTAATTAGAGTGTTATCTGAATTTTGGACATTTTGAACAATTATAGAAAATTCCCTTTTTTTTAAGGAAATAAAATTAATGCTAAACCAATAATTAACATTTTTTTAACTATTTAAAAGCTAGCCGCTGGATGGTACAATTTATAATTTTACATTTTTTGGGAATTGTGTAAACCGGCTTCGCATCTATTATACGTGATTTCAATATTTTAAAGCCCACCGTCGTTACTTTGTTAGCTTTTTATTTGCAAGAAGCATTTTCACAGCCTACCTATCCGCAATATATACTAATTATTTTTATAAACCATTATATCCGCATTTTTTATAGCTTAATTATGCTTTGCAGGTGACAACAGATTTAAATAAAGGCCCATGTGAAAGCGATTGGGTGTTAGTGACCTTCTTGAGTTGCCGCTTCACAGTTAGTTTTTCATCCAACATGCTCAAACTAGGGGTCCTTCTACTACTTGTGCTTTCCTGCCAGGTTAGTAAGCCAAACATGTTAAAAATATTATTAATTAATTTATTGTTTCCAAGCTCATCTTAATTGAATCTCGGCGGAAAGTAGATGTTGGCATACTGAACACTCTGCAGGTAAGCTTTATACATTTCTGAACAGTGGTATCTAGACAGAAAAGACTGTATTGTGTATCAACACTGTCTAGATAGAGAGGACTTCCAGTTTCAGTCAAATACTTAAAACTAAACGTGTATATTGGTCAAATTTCACAAATTGTGTTTTGTGCGTTTTATTGCAGTCCCTCCTAGAAAATGAGCAGGATTCTAAAGGCACATACATCATAACAGTACGCGCCCGCAGAGGTATATAAAGTAGTTTTTACTTTCAATAACTATATCAACTTATTTTTCTATTAAAGGAAGCAGAAGACCATGGTGATTTAATAAGAAATAATTGCAGCCAATTGACTCAGATAGTTACAATTATTTGCGTATACAGCAGACTTCATGCTAGTACCTTCATGTACGCTTCATGCCTTCCGTTCGGGTTTTCGACATTAATAATGTTTCCAGAAAACAAGGGCTGTTTAAATCTATATAAAAACGTGGCCAGTAATTTGTTGCTTTGTCGATAGCATAACTTTTGGACTTGCAGGACCCGTCAGCGAAAACATGTAATTATTGTAATGATATGAAAAATATGTAGAATTTGTTCTAAACAAGTATTTCCTCAAATGAATACTCGTAGTTCTGAAATGAACTTTGTTTAAGGGATATGAGAATGTAATTTCAAATTATCTAAGGTATTGAAACTTAACTCGCTTTCCCTATTGGATATTTAATTATAAATGTAGATATTTAAAAGTACTTTTAAAATATTTCAAATAAACAACTTTGAAATAATCTAATCCTGTTTTTTTACACATTTGCCCGGTTGACAACATTTAAGCTATTTTAAATCTGCTTTAGACATACACAACATAAACTTCACTTATTCAATATACGAGGCTTGTTCAAGTGAAACCCATCTTCGACCAACTTAGCCTTGCAAACAAATGCAATAATTCAAATTACGTCTGTTAATGTTAGTAGTATTTGTAAGCAACACATTAATAAGTTTCTGGTGTTTGAATTTGATTTTGACATGGTGTTTCTGGTTGAAAATCCGTCCAAGTTTGATCAGCGTACGGTCCTATAATTTTTATGCGCTGAGGGTGTGCAGCCATTGCAGGTTCATACGCGAATGCAAGTAGTGTATGGACATGCATGTACTGCGTACCCAACTTGAAGGAATGGCGCCGAAAATTATTTAAGGTGACTGGTTAGGCCGCCCACCAGGCAGCTAGTCGGGGATTAGAGCTCCAAACTTTACGCACTAGAGTCGGATGCTCTTACCACTGACCCACACTAGCGCTACTTTTATTATTATAATTTTTTAAATGTATGTTATGATCTAGTAATATTAGAGAAATGTGCAACTTCCTTTTGGATTCGTTACTGTTTTTAATTATCATTACAAGTATACAATGCTGTTACGAAATTGTCAATCAGTTAAAAGTAAAATAAACGCCGTTTATTTCTATATAATTAACTAAGGACTTAATGTTTTTAATATTAAATCAAATACTTGTTATTGCAATTTTTCTGGTTTCGTTAGATGCCGTAGTTCAAATACATCAGAAACCATTTTCCTCAATTATCAACGGCTTGCTCCAATTATTTCACCTTGAATTAATAATCTGTGCGTATATTAATGCAGTTAAAATACCAATTACATACATTTATAATTTCACCCACTAATATTTCATATAATAATCAACAGCCTTTAACGTCTCACTACTGTCCTCTTCTCTGCCACGTGTTTCTTTTGAACGTCAAGGAAAAAAAAGGGGGACCTACAGTTTAAGTCAAAAACTCCATGGGGTGATTCTTTGGCCGATTTTGAGGCAATAATTAGGAATAAAAAATTTTGAAAAATACTTTATTTCGGAATATTTCCAGAAAAAATTAATTAACTCTTAATTAAATAGCAACTAAGGAAGAAAAATCACGAAGGCATAAATCCTCCGGAACTTTGCGGGAAACTTAGAAAATCAAGGGTGATGTCAAATACTTGGGTGTTATTCTAGTAAGTAAGTAAGTAAGTAAGTAATTTATTTGCAAATAATGCCAGTGGCGTACAAATTTATATCACATTTCGTAAAAGACCCAAACATTACAAATTCCAAGAATCAAAATATACACAAATACAGGCACAGCATAAGACCATAGGTGACTATAATATTAATAACTATACTAGGTACTTTAGGAATTTAGAAATTCGTCAAGCGTATAGAAAACGTTTTCGGTTAAATACAACTTTAGCTCAGTTTTGAAGGGTTTTAAGTTATCTCTTATTTTAATGGATTCAGGAAGCTTATTGAAAAATGTAACGGATTTGAACATGTAGGATTTAAAATAAACTGAGCTTTTGGCATTATCAACCCGTAACATGTTATTTCTTGTATTATAATTGTGAATATCGGAATTTTGCAGGAAATTATCTTTGTTATTAAATACGAATAGTGAAGTTTCGTAGATAAATAGATTAAAAATTGTCATAATACTCTGTGCTTTGAAAATAGGCCTACAACTGTCTCGACTATTCATTCCAAAGATGATTCTTAAAGCTTTCTTTTGTAATTTTAGAATATTTGACAGATAAATTGAGTTTCCCCAATAAACTAACCCATATCTAAGTATAGATTCCAAATAAGCAAAGTATATGGTACGAAGAGTTGATGTATCACAAATGGGTTTAAGCCTGCGTAGGCAATAGATGGCTTTATTAATTTTTACGATAACTTCATCGGTGTGTTCTTTCCATTGAAAATGCCGATCAACAACTATTCCCACAAATTTCGTCGAATGTAGGCTATTTAAGTTAATGTTATTTATGCGCATTATGTTCGAGAAGTCATCGGTATCTCTGTCACTTAGATATGGCATCAAACAAGTTTTATCAATATTCACTAGCAGATGGCTTGCATTGAACCAGTTTTGAATATCATAGAGTACTAGTTTTAAATTATCCAGTAGCTCTGCAATGTTCCTACCATGAACATTTACGCTAGTGTCATCCGCGTACATTGTTACAGCAGCTGTGTTTTTAATGCTGGTTGGGAGATCATTTACATACACAAGAAACAGTAGCGGCCCTAGAACTGAGCCTTGCGGTACTCCATAGTGAACGTTAGCAGGGGATGAGTAATATTTTTTCATTTCGTTATTGCAATTCAAATGACTAATTTCAACAATCTGCTGTCTTCCGGTTAAATATGATTTTAAAAGTGACAAGGCAACTCCACGAACACCGTAATATTCTAATTTTTGTAACAGAATGTCATGATCTACGACGTCAAACGCTTTAGATAGGTCGCAGTTTAAACTAATTACTAGTTCGTTCTTGTTAAGGCCACGCAGTACATCACTTAATATATCATGCAGAGCAGTGGATGTTGATTTCCCCCGCACGAATCCATGTTGGTTGTGAGAAAGATAATGATTTGTTTCAAAAAAATCTGATAGTCGATTTTTAATAACAATTTCAAAAATTTTTGATAGAACCGGTAATAAAGATATTGGCCTATAGTTCTGGACTAAGTTCTTATCATTTTTTTTGAGGATAGGAATAATTTTAGAAGATTTAAATTGTTGAGGAAAATGTCCAGAGTTAAAACAGCAATTTACGAGGTAGGACAATATTTTGGAGATAATCTCCGAGGACAATTTGATAATTTGTGTCGGAATACTATCAGAGCCAACAGCACTTGTATTTTTTAGAAGGTGTATTATATTATGTATTTCCTGGGGGGTGGTTGGTGTAAGATATAGAGAGTTAGCATTATTTAATTTCATTAGTCGTAATTTATCAGTAGCTGTATTGTTATTATTATTCGGAATATTTGCAATACAAGTGGAAGCTAACTTTGCGAAATAATCGTTAAATGCATTTGAAACTATCAAGGGATCTTCAGTAACAGTTCCGTCTATATTTAGGTTTATGTTATTATGAAAAGGCGTTGATTTATTAATTTCTGTATTAATTAGTCTCCATGTTGTTTTGGCAACATTATTAGATCGCAAGATTATAGATTGTACATACATTTTCTTTGCTGTTTTGCAGATCTTCTTAAAGAGTAGGCTATACTTTATGTAATACGATCGTAATGTAGGATTGGGGAAAATTTTCAAAATGATATGCAGCTCTCTTTTCGTTTTCGACGAAATTCTTATACCGCGAGTTATCCAGTTTTTAGACCTTTTTACTGATGAACGCGTTAACGGATACGCTTTATCAAACGCATCTAGGAAGATGTCATAAAAATTCTGCATTTTTTTATCGATGGAAATATTATCATCATATACAGTTTCCCATTTTTTATTATGTAATAGATTTAAAAATTTGGTATTGTTTACCGAGTTGTAATTCCTAGTCCATTTCGAAACTTTATTACTATCGTGTTTAGTGACCGGTATGCTTAAAAGTTGGGCATTATGATCTGAGAAATCGACAGTAGTGTTAAGGGTTCTCATACCATCTACCGGATAAATATTTGATAGAAAGTTGTCAATGCAAGACTCAGAGACCGAGGTGACTCTCGTTGGTGTCCAAATTTGGGGAATAACATTAAATGATTGTAATAATGATATGAATTTTTTTTCCCTTGTTGAATTGTCTAGGATATCAATATTAAAATCACCGCAAATAACAATGTTTCGACAAAGTTTATGATATTCTAAAATATGTTCCAATTTTTCAAAGATTTTTATATCGCCATCCGGAATTCGATAAATACAGATAATTATTAGATTATAGTCATCCATGTGTACAGCACAACATTCAAATGATAATTCAGCACATAATTGTAAATGACTATCGATAGGTGTGAATTTAAGGTGCTCTTTAACAAAGATAAGTGCACCGCCGCGCAGATGAGCAGTTCTGCAGAAGCAAGTAGCTAATTTATACCCTGATAAGGATACACTATTATATTGCAATTGCTTGAGCCAGTGCTCTGTAATACAAATAACGTTTACATTTTTAAAATTTTCTAAAAACACTTCAATATTTAAAATTTTGTTTGACAGCCCCTGTATATTAATATGCATTATCGAAAATAGTTTTGTACTGACCCTAAAAAAGCAGAGAAGTCCGTAAGGTTTAATTCCTCAGGTATTTTATCAGTGTATAAAGTTGTTTTCTCCGTTGAAGAATTTAAAACATTATCACAGTTTGGGGAGTTCTGGTGTCCATGATAGAGTTCTTGCTCTATGATATCCGAAAGGTCGGGGTATAAGTGTTTGGTTGATTTCTTGTCTTTGTTCACTTGTGTTCCTTTTTCACAACGGTTCGCAGATGGAGGTATTTTAATGTGTATTAAATTGTCACGAATTACATAACGGGAATCTGTTTCAAAGTCAGGCACAAAGTTATACTGTGTATACTCAAAATCCGTCAGAGAACTTATGATGGCTGAGCACATTACAGATTTCCCACGTTTGTTAAGATGAATACCTTGTTTATTGAAATGAACATCACACAAGTATTTATTAATATCAATGAAATTAGCTTTAATTGCTGATTTATTAATTTGATCAACAAGCTTGCAATTATAGCTATAGATTAGTTTATTTAAAATTGGGCGATTGTAAACATATGGCACACTTACAATTGTAATGTTGGTTTGTGCTCCTAGATCAACGCAGTTGTTTAGAATTTTTTTATCAACAGTTCTACCTTTAAGGACATCATTGATTCCTCCAATAACAACCACAAAATCGGTTTTATTGAAGTGTGTAGTTAATTTCTTGATATCTCGAACGATGTCTTCGAACACAGCGTTGGGCTTAAAAACAGATTGCACCTGGAATCGATCAGAGTTCACTTTTGAGTTTAAAATGTTAGCACAATGTCTTCCGTGACTATCCGCGAGTATCAACAATTTAGATTTATCCGGGGTGTTATTAGGATCATGGATATTATTTCTGTTAGTTTTATTGACGGCGTTTTTTGGTTCTATTGGTACACTGGCCATGGTCGTCTTCTTATTTGCATTCGTACTTGCCGCAGTACACACTTTGCCAGTTGATTTCGCAATTGTTTCTTCTTTGCGATTACCAGATTTCAGTAATTTGTTTAACTTTCCATTTTGTTTCGTTAGATACAAGATTTTACTTTTCAAGTCATTTACAGTCTTTAATAAGTGTTTATAATTATGATCGTGGTAGTAAATCCACTTTTTCCTTTCTTTGTTGGGCGTTTTCGTGATACGGTCAACCTCAATCGCTGTATCCAGCGTTACCCCGCTACTAACATCCAACACAAAACTTGAATTTAAAGAAGTTTTCAGTTTTTCGACGAGTTCGCACTTTTTACCTGTTTGACTAATACCTCGTTTCATAAGATGTGCTTTCAGTTCTAAGACTTTAAGGTCTTTAATTCGTACTTTTCCAGACATAGCCCTGGTTATGGTATTTGTTTGTATTAAAACTACTCGTATTACGCCGCGTTTATTATAACCAAACAATTTGAACTTCGCGCGTTAAACGCACTTCCGCTCGCGCAGGTTGTTTACACTTTGCCCGATAGTTTTAGATCACTTTTAATTACAAAATACGCTATTTCACTTAAAACTATTGTTTATATTTAACCACTTGGCTTAAAACTTGCTTTTGATATCACTATTTTCTATTAAATTCCTATTTTTCACCATTCAATTTACGTTCAAAGTCGCGATGCGTACGGATCCGTCTACACGGGTATCACGTAGCATCAAGCCAAGTCTGAAAAATTGAATAATAGGTTGCTTGTTGGTATGTCAACATTTTGAAAGAAACTAATTACAAAGTAGAGGCCCTCCCGCCATCCGTTAAAAGTAATAAGAACTACAACCTGTACGTGTATTATACATGTGAGCATTCGTCTAATTTATCGCCTGTTTTTGTTATGGAGCCAACCGACGGAGGGATTACTGGAGCTGTCGTTATTTTATGAATAAGGGACTGTTTGCTCCTTTAGATTATAATTAACTAGTGTAGTAATTCAATATGTTAATTGGAAAAAGCTTACCTGTTTCCAAAAACTACAATAGATTATAGTATGTATGATTAAGGGACGCTGCACACGTTTGTAAACACTCAGCTGGTGAATTAGCTCGACGCTCTAACACAGGGTAGTCATTGTTGTCATGCAGTTATATGTTTTAATTATATTCGTGTAAAAAGGGGATTCAGAGATGGTGGCTCGACGAAGTCGGATCGCACTTAATAAAGTCCAGTAATCCTTCAACTGTTGTGTTTTATTTTATTATTAAGATTCAAAACCTTTTGAATCTGACATACAGGTACAGGTTCTAGTTCTTATAACTTCTCACAGCTGAATAGTACATATAGTTACCTCGTGGCAACAAGGAGATTTCTAGAATAATCTCGTCTCATTTCACGACGCATCAACAACGAGAATATTCCAGATGTTATTTAACTCGTACATATATAAGAGCACGCGCATTTCGGTTAGTATCAGTGCAGTTACATTATATTAACACAAGGGTGACAAGTAGGGTTTCTGAAAATCCGAACTTTTTCAAAACCACGGTTTCAGTTTCGGTTTCGGTTTTTAAGAACTTTGTCTTATATACATATACTTATAATCAAAATTAAGTGAAAAGCTGTTTTGAATTAATTAATAAAATTTGTACTTACAAAGTTGGCACTTCACGAGAATGAAAGTTTCTTAAAATTCGCACTTTTTTAAAATGCTGATATACTTATATACTTACATACTTTTTTGCCTACTTTTAAATAAAAAAAATTATCCTAATGTTTACTAATAAATAAAATATGCAAGATAATTAATACAAATCATTAAAAATACGAATGATTAAAATATGCATATACATATGCATACCTATCAGACATACGAGGTCTGATCAAAATGTATCCAGAATGGCTTTATTTAAAAAGAAATTACAAGATTTATGAAATTAATATTTAATCGCCTTCAAAGCAATCCCCTTCCGAAGCCACACACTTAATCCAGCGTTGCTGCCATTGCTCGAAACATTTTTTAAATTCTTCTTCCGAAATAGCGAGCAGCTGCTTCGTCGTGTTCTGCTGTATCTCCTCAATGTCTTGAAATATTTTTCCTGTCAAATGGAATTTGTTTTTCGGGAATATAAAAAAGTCGCTGGGAGTAAGGTCTGGCGAATAGGGTGGCTGACGGACCTGTGGAATACGGTGCTTAGCAAGAAACTGCTGCACAAGTTGCGATGTGTGGGCAGGGGCATCGTCATGCTGCAATTGCCACTCGCCATTCTCATGCAAGCCCGGCCTTTTCCGACGAACTGCGTCCCTCAAACGTCACAGAACTTGGTAGTAATACTCCTTGTTGATTGTCTGGCCCGATGGAGTGCATTCATGATGCACAATTTCCTTGTATTCGAAAAAACAGTCAGCATCGTCTTAACATTGCTGTGTCTTTGTCGTGCTTTTTTAGGTCTGGGAGACTTTGGGGTCTTCCACTGTGAAGATTGGGTCTTAGTTTCGGGATCATACCCATAACCCACGTTTCGTCGCCAGTTACGATTGTTTTTACAAAGTTTTCGTCGTTTTTGACGCACTCAAGCAACTCAGTAGCAGCTGAAACACGGGCATGTTTTTGCTCTACTGTGAGGAGTTTTGGTACAAATTTGGCTGACACGCGTCTCATAATCAAATCTTTTGTAAGAATTGATTGAACTGAGCCGAAACTAATGTATAGGTCTGAAGATAACTCACGAATAGTGATTCGGCGATTTTCTCGCACAGCTGTGCGCACAGCTTCAATATTTTTTTCACTTTTGTTGGTTGTAGGTCTTCCAGAACGCGGATCACTCTCAGCACTTTTACGGCCATTTTTAAAGCATTTATACCACCCGTAAACTTGTGCACGGCTCATGCAATCTTCCCCATAGACTCTCTGTAACTTTAAATATGTATTTTTGAAAGTGTCTCCAAGTTTTTGACAAAATCTGATACAAATTCGTTAATCACTTTTTTCAGACATGATGAATGCGCCAAACAGTTACACATATGTCACCAAAAATCATTACTGTGAAACAACCGACTGAGCCAGGCCAATGTGATTCACAGCACATGTGCAATAGATGCCAAGGTCACTTTATGCCAAACCACATCCCTCAGTGTTCAGTCATTGCAAACTTATAAAACCATTCTGGATACTTTTTGATCAGACCTCGTATACAGTAAACATTAATAAGTCACTTATGTATAATAAAACCTCGAAAGAACCGCTGAAACCATTAAAAACTAAAGAATTTATTTTAAATTTAATTAATTTTAAAGATTTTAAAAACACTTAACTATTTAAATGTTTAACCGGGATCGTAATTTTGTACAAAACTTGGCGCTTAAGGAAAATGTTCTTTCGGCGTAGGTGGATGTTGTTTTAATTGTGCTTGAAACAAAAGATTTAAATTTTTGGTTTTCTCGGAAGTTCTTTTATATATAGCGAACTCCTGTTTAGTGGAATTAGAAGAGCGAATTGTTTGTATATAAATACTTTTGTTGAACACGTCTTGAATGACACTAAATATTTCTTCGCCGACAAAAGGGTGGTAAAAGTATGATACATTTATAAATTGCTGTTTTGTCGGTTACTGAGATTCTGCGAAAAATTGTCTAGAAATATATTCTACCCATAAGCAGAATAAGTTTAGGACAAAAGAAACTAGGACTAAATAAAAATTAAATACGTCCCATGCAATTAGGTAGGTATACGAGAAAGAGGTCAGACAATGACGGACAAACCCTAATCCCTTACAGGTGCAGATGGTGGTTTTCCCCGTTTTCGAAGCATCTTGTTTTCAAAATATACAGAAATTGTTCCTGTCGGGAAAAAAACCGAAAACCGCGTTTTTTATGTCGGTTTTTCGGTTTCGGCTTTTGCCCAGAAAACCGCGGTTTTCGGGTTCGGACATATCCGAACCAGAAACCCTAGTTACAAGTGTGTGCAATTTTTACGACAGTAAAGTTTGTTGTTTCGTGCCATGTACTTTATTACAAATTATACAAAAATAGATATTTGAAAATTTTTTGGTAAGAATGGTAAATATTGACGTTTATTTGGGTATTTACGTTTGGAGGTGTTATGCCGCGTCCACAACAACGTTTAGTAAAAAGTTATATTTTATTTTTGTAGTGAATTTAAAACAAAAGAAAAGTACCAGCAGTACCGTCTGCTTCAGACACTGCGACTGCGAGATCTTCTATGGTTCAAACCACGGTGCCAGACAGTGAAAGTAAAACTGAAGACGCCGTTGGTCATGAAGATGATCGCCTGGCGACCACTATGCCGGTTGATAAGGAAAAACAACTTCTGGAAAATGGCCCCCCTTCCGTTTTGAGCTGGATACGCCCTTAATAGGTAGGTAGGCTACACACATTACTACTATTTGTATTCCATAGGTATCTTAGTAAACTTTATATTGTTTAAATAAATAAAAACCAAAGTAATTACGTTGGATGTACTAAGAAACTACTATAAAACTATTTACTAATAAATAAGATGTAGTTTTGCAATAAATACATTTACAATATTTATTTCTTATAATTTAAACAAAACCAACACAGAAAAAGCGTAAAATACTAATTAATGACGTAATAGATGTTCAAACCGCCGTCCACCTTGCTGTTCACATAAGTCAATAGACCGCAGAAGAGAATTTCTAACACGAGTTAGCATGTGTGGAGTGATTGACCTACATGATTCAATAATTCTTTCACGTAAATCTTCCTAAGTTTCTACGGGAGTTTTGTAGACGTCTTTTTTTACTTTACCCCACAAAAAGAAATCTAACGGAATCAAGTCCGGATACGTGAAAGCCAAGGATGAATTACACCTCTTGTAATTAATCTATTATGGAAAGTTTCATCTTGTAGTTTCTTGTAATTGTATGGAAATAGGCAGATGCTCCGTCATTTTGAAAGTACCTACATACGTTGTTTAACATAATGAGGAATGTCTTCTTAAGCCGAGGCAAATCTTTTTTTTTTATTTGGGGACCAGCGATAAAGTTGTCAGCGACACCACACCGCACATTTGCAGTAAACATTCTTTGAAAGTGTACTTGCGGAATCCAATGTGGGTTATCTTATGAATACAAATGGAAATTGTGCATTTACACACCCATTGTTACTAAACGTCGCTTCGTCAGAAAATAAAATATTTCTTAAAACGAGTGGATCAATAGTAACCCCGTTTTCTAAAAAATTGGAAGAAATTCACTCGACGTCGGTAATCATCTTCAATAAGATGTTGCATTAATGCTATGTGGTAGGGTTGAAAGCGATTTGCCTTTAAAATGTTAAATACTGAACTTTGGCTAAAGTCTACAGTTCTTGCAACTGCTTGTTGGCTTATTGTATATGGATTACCAGTTACTTCTTCGATGACTGCCGCTTCAGCTTCCACAGTTGTGATATGTCCTTGTCTCACTTTTGTCTTGCAAAACTGTCCATATTGCCGCAAATTTCTTTCCAAACGCCTATGCATTATGTGTTGGAAGGAGTATCTTTGTGCATATCGTCGTACTGCTAAGTCTGCTATCCCTCTCCATTCTCCCAAAATCAACATCACATCCGTTTTCTCGCTATTAGAATACATTGAACCTGATTGTTATTACCACAAGAATCTATACAAATCAACATCTTTGTACAGAAGTTTGTTAAATTTTGACAAAACAGTAGTTGAAATTTGCCTGTCTAAAGGATCATTATTAACGTAAAAAAAAAAATTTTTATATCGAAGAAAGAAAGTTAACTATGAATTTTATGTGCCTGTGAGAGGTGTAGCCTGCCTGCTTGTTACAAGATAAAATGATCACACTGTATATTAATTATAATTATAAAAATATGGGTCTTATTTTTATAAACATTTCTGTTTCATTAGAGAAAAAAATGTTTATATTATGTACTGTTATCGTTTTGCGATTGTTTAAAATGGAAAATTAGTACATGATTTTTTCCTTTTTTGTTCCTTTTGCAATCATGAAAACTACAGGTTTTTTTTTACAAATGAACCAATCGGGTCGGTAAACTGTTGATAAAAATTCAGGTTCCAGTCCGGCCCTGGTTTTGATAGATGTTTGTTGGGTTGCGTTAACCACTTTTAAAGGATAATTTTATTTTGAATAAATGATAATATACTGGGTGATTCACGGGAAGGTACTGACCTACCATTCCAAGAAATAAGTAGTCCAAAATACATATAATACTGCGATATTTAATTTTCATAGATGGCATTATGAATCAGAGATGCCTGCTTGACAGTGGCGCACTCATAATTTAGTCTTGGGGGAGCTAAGTTGAACCGATAAAAATATTTTTAAAGCAAATTCATTTGGTGATTATAAACATTTATTTAAAGAATGAAATCCAGTTTTCTTTTCTATTTACATAGTTCTAGATTTACTTTAGTCGTGGTTACATTACTCTCTCTATTTATATACGTATAACAAAGCCAGTCCGTTCAATCGTGGTTGTTTTATGGTAAATTTTAAAGCAGAGACCAAAATCCCAGCTGACATCTTATATACACGGAAAAACCAAATATGGGAAAAAGAAGAAATACCAATAGACTGGAGAACAGTAACACTTTTAAGCAACATAAGCAACGTAATGACAAAAATAATGCTAGATAGAAATTGACCTAATTTAATACCCAACCAATTCGGATTCCTTGGGTAATAAAACGAGCATGCACTGGATGCTCAGGAATACAATGAACATAATATTTAATAAATTACAAGATATAGACTTTGCGGATGGCATTTGCTTCTAAGTACAAACGGCACTGCATATGCAACAGGAAATTTCGCGAGGATAGCGGGAAGAGTAGGAATAAAGATAAATAAGAAGAAAACCAAAATAATGAAGGTAAACATAGAAACAAGGGTGTATCCAGAGGGGGCAGCTGCCCCCCCCCCCTTTTTCCAAGGTGGAAGATGGTCAGAGAAGTACAAAAGCATCCATGTTTTTAAGGACCACTTCGTCGATGTTGAAGTATTAGAGACATTAGCTGAAGAGGATAATGCAGCAACAAGAAAAAATGCATATCAAATGCATATAGCGGCGTGCAGATCTTCATTTATTGTGTCAGTAGCATCAATTGCCAAGTGTTCCTCTCTACTGGAACCAGCTAACTAACTAACCAGCACATTCAAACTATGCTCTTTACCTATGTTAAAAGACCATCGGGACGATGCGGACGACATTCCCAAGCATTTGAATGTTGATATAACCGCCACTCGCGTTGCTGCCCGACAAATGTATAGAAGCAACCCTCCAGCCGGAAATCCATCCCAAGTTTGGAGAAGATCTCTAATAATTCCTTACAAATCGCCTGCATTTTCATTGACACATTTCCATTCGAATAACATGAGAGATGTTTCATTGGAGGAATAGAATGAATGTACTTCTTGTGCAACTTTTTACAATTTGGAAGGCATCGAAGGAGAATGGGAATTGTTTTTTTTTCTAGCCAATAGAAAGGGGCTACTGATTTTACTTTCACAGCCCTACACAACAAGCACTATAGAGTGTTCATTCAGCTCCCTTCGTCGAATTAAAACATGGCTTACAAGCACTGTTGGTGCAAACATGTTAAATGGGTTAGCCATGCTAAGCATTCATAGTCAGTGGGTTTTAAGCAACAATTAGTGGAAGCTGTAATTAGAAAATTTGTAACTAATCCTCGCAAATTTCTGTTCAAAAAATTTATTTTATTGACAAATATGTAACGCCTCGGGGGACCCTCCGTAGGATGTACATTGTGTTGTGTTTGTTATTGTTATTTTTTTACTTTCCCATACCTTATAGGTATAGGGTAAGTATTGAAATCATGAAAATTTTCGAAATCGAGATTTTAACGGATATATCCGTTTTGGGTCTCTAGGAACCCAAAAAAGTGGTTTTTAAAAAATGTCTGTCTGTGGGTGGG